>JAVSCE010004568.1:0-42798 GCA_032199065.1 Smutsia gigantea
CCCTCGGTTCGTGCAGCGCCCTGCTCCGGCCTCCGGAATAAAGCGGTCCGGGGTCCAACGCGGAGTCCGCTTGTTTTCGCCGGGCTTGAGCAATGACGCCCTTTGGCCGCCAGGGGGAGCGGGGCGGCTCAGCCTCAGGAGGGGCAGCGTTGAGGGCTCGCAGCGCTGCGGAGCCCGGGAGGCGCGGGGTGCCAGCAGGTCCCTAGGAAGGACTGCGCCGGTCGGGAGAAGTTCTGAAACCAAGGGGCGCAAAGAGCTTACACTCCAGAGGGGAAGACAAACAGTGTCGTTTCATGGAGTGGTAAATGCTAAAGAAAATAAAACAGGTGATGAGATTGTGTGAAGGTGAAGCTGGCAAGGGGGACTAGTTTCGATGGAGGGAAGACCTCTCTGGGGAGCAGACATTTGGGAGCCAGCCATGGAAAACTTTGGGGAAAGAACATCCCAAGAAGAGGGAACAACAAAGGTAAAGGCGATAGGGTGGGACCGGGCTTGGTAGATCTAATGGCTTTATGATCTCTAAAAATGAGCTGTCCCCAATTTTACTGCCCTGAGCCAAACCTTCTGAATATAGGAGAGGGGAGGGTTTTCCTCATCTGTTCAATGACAACAGACTTGAAGGCAGCATCCTTGCTCAGCAAGCATAGGACATGGTTCCTGGTCTGAGAGGTAGAGCTGGTAGACCCTCAGCTCTGCCCTCTACCCTCAGCATGGCAGTCACCCCCCCAGTGCAGCTCTACTCCCCCCAGCCTTGCTCCAAGGGAGGACTACCTTTGAAAGAGGTTAGTTCATACTCAAGTGTGAGTGGCCCTTGCAAAAGAATGATGCAGTTGGAAAAGAAGAAATTGGTCCATAAAACTCTTGGAAGGAAAACTTTCAAAACCAGAGAAGAGGAAGTAGGGGCAAATTGGGTCTCTTTCCTTCTGCTTCTGATAGGAAGCCTTCCCTGAGGATGAGTCAGCTCAGCACTAGGAGCAGGTGGATCTCAGTGTAAGAAAATAATCTGAGCTGGTATAATGGACGGAACTGGGGATATGTTTTTTCAGGTTATAGAAGAAGTTAGGGCTTCTGGACTCATAAATTCAGAAATGAAAAGGAGATCAATGAGAAGCCAAAGGAATGGCAGGCCCCAGGTTTAGAAATGCCCTCCCTCTTATTTCCCATGGCTTATGCAGAGAAGGGAAATTCTGTACCCCAGGAGGTTGCAAACTCTTGGCTCATGGACCAAATCTGGCTCACAGATGTGTTTTTGTCTGTGTGGTTTTAAACAAATTTGAGTCAACATTTCACAAAGCTGGGTATTTCACATACAAATTCTAGGATTCTGGTCCTTCTTGGAACAATCAGACAATTCTAGGTTTGCCTTCCTGTGCAGGAACAATCAGCTGGTTCCAAGTAAAGTATGGCTTTTTAGAGTGCATGTGGGCAGGGCAGACCTTCGTTAGCTGGGTATAGACTAGGGAGCTGGATTGTCTGGATTCACAACCCAGATCAGCCACTTGCTAGCTGTGTGACCTTGAGCAAGCTATTTGACCTCTCTGTCCCACTGTTTTCCTCATCTGTTCAATGACAATCATACCGACCTCCTAGCGCTTCTCTGAGTTTAATATCAAAGATGTTGAAAACAGTAGCTGACACAGTGTCAGTGCTGTGTTTGCTCTTGCCTGGGTGAAGGGCTCTGGCCCAAGTCTACCCAGTCCCTCCCCCTCTGTACCCCACCTTGGTCTGCCCTGTGCATGTGGATGGCTTCAGTTGGGGCCTTTTGGCCCCCACAGCAGAACCAGTGAAGAAAGGATTTATCCTGTGGATGGTGGATTTGGGGGTGAGGGGAAGTGGTGGATGGATTTCGAGAATAAGGGAGAAGGATCGTCAGACCTGGAAAAGGAGAGAGGCCCGGGGTTTCTGGGGCCTGAGCTCAGGTAACCAGCTGCAGCAATGGTGGGCAGAGCAGGGGACTATAAGTGCCATTGACCACGGTGGAAAATATGGCAGGAGGAGTGGGCTCAAGGGGAAGATGAAGGAAACTCAGTTTGGGTGTGTGCTCCCTTTGGGTGATAGGGCTGGATGCCCTGGGTTGTCCTCAGCTGCCCTGCAAGGCCCCACAGAGAATGTCTCTTCCAACCCCCATCTGGGACCTCTTAGACCTCATTTCCTCTACTCTTTCCCTCCCTCAGCAGCAGTCACAAGAAATTGCTGGTCCTCATATGCCAGACAGGCTCCTGCCCTAGGGCATTTGCCCTTATCGTTCCTTCTGCCTGGAATACCCTTCCCCACAGGGCTGACTCCTTTATATCCTGGGAGTTTTGTTCACATGTGGTTAGGCAGATTTCCCCTATACCCTATTTAAAATTTCACCCCCTTCCCAACAGACACTACCTTCTCATAGTTATTTTTCTCATTATAACATTAATTCTTTCTGTTTGCCTGGTTCACCTTAAAAACACAATCATCATCAAGATGTGGAGCATGTTTTCTCCACCCCTATATCCCCAGGGCCTAGAAGAGTATCTGGCACATAGTAGGGACTCGATATTGGCTGGATGAATGAATGAATGGCCAGCAGCCCCTCTGTCTTCTTTCCTGGCTCAGCCTCACCCTCAGCTTTTTCTGTCCCTACAAATTCACCTTCAGGGTGGCTGTTTAGCTGTCTAGGTGTACAGTTCCGAACACCAGCCCACCACTGAAGGACATCTCCCCTGCCTTCATTTCTTTGCTCACAAGAGGCTGCAAAGAACTCCTTGTATGTTCCCTGCTTGGGATTGTCAGGCCCAGTTCCTGAAAGTGGAACATTTGGGCATAGTGTTGATGGTCATTTTAAATATTGATTGTTAATACCTAGTTTTTCCTCCCAAAGGTTGCAGTGATTTATGCTTCCACTAAGGGTGCATGAATGCCCCCTGCCTCATGCTCACTGATGCTGGGTGTTTTCCAACTTCTGGTATTTGCCACTTGGCAGGGGACATAGTACATGGTGAAATTTGCATTTCTCCAGTAAGAAGTGAGGTACAACATCTTTCCAGTCATGCTGCTGAGGTTTTATGTCTGTCCTTCTCAGTAATAAGTGGATATAGTCTAACAAACTCTCCGTGGGCCCCTTAGTCACCCCACCACTGGATCAGGCAGAGTGGAGACCTACAGGGGACAGACGCTCTGGAATACCATAAACACTGGACCTGCTTGGTTGAGAACTAAGTAGACTGGTGACTATTGTATTAGCCTCTTCCCCCCTCAAAATAAGTCCCTTCTCCTTAAGTGTTAAACATTTTGAGGTACCACGTTTCCAAATTCTTCTAGGGAAGTGATAACAATAGGATATTTGAACTTGTTTCCTTAATTAAAGATCATTAGCAGTGTTAGATATCTAAGATTTTAATTAAAGTTCTAGAAGCAAAACTTAAAAGCTGGAGATCCAGTCTGACTATAATTTGGCCCAGTTCACAGTATCTACCTACAGGCTCAGAGTTTAAGGACTGCTGGTCTGAGTGGACCACACTACAGCCAGCCCCTTCCATCCCCTCAGCTTAGCCAGCCCACTCTCCACGTGAGCAAGACATGACCCTGACAGAAAGGGGAAGAGGGAGAGAGAGGACAGCCAGAGAGACGGCGTATCTGTAAGAAAAGTCAGTATATTTATGGTCTGCTTTATAAAAGTTACTATAATACAATGGTACATAGTATTGAATTCACAAAAATATGAACAAATATTTACAGCAAGACACACCCACAACGGAAACACTTCTCTTCAAAACAAGTCACATACAGATGACAGAGTCTATATGCACAAACATCCCTAAAACTTATGGGTTCTCTTGTTTGCAAGAGGAAGGAGGTTCAGAGGGTCGGAGAAGGGAAAAAAAAAGAAGCCCCCCAGCTCTTCAAAAGCAAAGATTTGTTCAATGAAAATGAAAGCATTGAAAGAAAAATGAGCCCACACATTTACAGATGTGGCAAACCATTTTGGGGGTGGGGTGGGGGCTCCTGGGACAGGGAGGGAGCAGCCCCTCACAGGCTGGGCAAGGTGTGGCCAGGGCCGGGGTGAGGCTGGCTCCCAGACCCTGGTTCCCTCACATCTCCATCCACTTACTTCACTGGGGGAGGGGAGAGAACGAGGACAGCCCCTTGGGGGCCGCACAAGTAACTTAAATCAGTCATCTCTACAAACTACACATTTCTTCATGTGAAAAATAAATATTTCCTTGGTTGCACGATTAGGCAGAAAACTGCAAACAGAAGAGAAGGTCGCTGCTGTGCCCAGGTCCCATCTCTGTGTCTTAATGCCACTGATTTCATCAACCTTGACACTGAAACCGGTGGGCACAGTCTCAAACAGAGAGGGCATGGGGTGAAGAAATTAAAAAACAAACAAAAAAACCCCAACAAAACCACCAATGACAAAAAAAGAAATAACAATCCTTTGTACAGAATTTACATGATAACAAGCTTGACACAAGCTGAGATACCAGAGGCTCCCGGGCCTGCGTCTGCAGGGTGGGGCGGCCCCCTCCGGGAGCTTTCCCGTCTTGGTGAAGATGACTCCTGGTCACAACAGTCACTTTCGATAAATTATTTACAGGCCTGCTCTGCTCTCTGGGGTGTGGGGGACTTGCTTTTGTGTGTGTGTGTGTGTGTGTGTGTGTGTGTGGTTTTTTTGGAAGTACAAAGAAATGAGCAAAAGTCTTCCCACAAGTTTCTACAAGAAACAATGTTCCCGAGAAAAAGTCCTTTATGGCAGCCTATATACAGAAGTTGGTTCTGAACTTCAAAAACCTATTTTTCCCTTCGTTTTGATTTTATACACGCACAAGAAAAAGAAATTCATGGAAATAAACCCTGAAGAGGAGGATGGGAAGGGGGAAAAAGGATTTACAAAAAAAAGCTGTCAAGACTTAGATCTGAGTTTTTAAATCTTTCCCAAGATTTTCCTTTCTGTGGGAGAAATAATCTTCTCACTCCGAAAATAAATATGTTCTTGACTTCTTGGGGTGAGGGGCTGCTGGCAGGGTAGATAGGGGTGTGGGCTGGGGGCCAGCCGGCAAAGCTTATGAACAGAACTATGCCACACGCACACAGCGTGGTCGGGGACCCGTAGTGGCGGGACTGGGGGCCCACCTGCCCTGGGAGGCTCTCCTGTCACTAGGCGAAGGCAAGGGCAGGAAGGAGTGGACACAACCCTTCCCAGTGCCCACCCCACCCCACCCCTGCCCACACAGGAGCCTCCGGGAGACTCCCTCATTGCTGGCATTCGAATGAGAAAGTAAACATTGAACCCAAGATTTGGGGGTGACAGGGTGTGGGGTGGCAAGGAGAACCCAGGGGGAAATTCCTGCCTGGGTGGGACTAGCTTGGCTCCACCAGGCTCTGCCAGGGGAAGTGGTGCCCCCAGGTTGCTGGGAAAGGAACAGACGGGGACGGTCTTCTCTTCACTGAGTCCACCAGCAGAGATGGGGCCTTCCGCAGCGTTCTGAGGTCAGAGCCGCGTGGTCCAACTCCCCTCCTCTCTGCAGCACCAGGCCCAGTGCTCTGGTCTGGGTGGGGCTCAGAAACGTGGGCCAACACACCATTGAACCGAGGCCTCTGCAGCCCCCAGTGGAGGTCCCCACTCCCTAATTCTGCCTTCACATTTCAACAATTAAAATGTCTTTTTTATGACAAAGAAGAAAATAAAGAGAAAACAAAACAACGTAGCAGCATTCATGGGAAGAGGCTGATGATAAGGACAGGAGAGAGACAAGAGAGAGGAGGAGACAGATGGACAGAGATGGAGAAAGGGGAGGGGAGAGCCAGGGAGAGACAGAGACAGAGAGGTTTATGTTGGCATCAAACAAAGATCTTGAAGGGAGTCTTTAAAAAAACAAAAGAGACGGGGCTGAGACAGAGAAGCCCTTTCCCCCTGAGGGGGCTGGAGCTGTGGGCGGGTCCTGGGGTAGTGTTGGGGGCGCCAGCCCTGACATGGCCGCTGGGTAGAGGGACAGCACCTGAAATGGGGTGGAGGGGGGCCAGGCCCTGGGGCCGTGGGGTCCACGCTCGGGAGCCCCAGGGCAGCGGCTGGCATGCTTCCTCTGGGTGCCAGCGCCGGCCTAGTTGAGGGTCCCCCGGCAGTTCTCGGAGCCGCAGAGGCAGGGGATCTTGACATCCTCGATGGGGAACTTGTAGTCATAGGTGATCTCCTCATTGACGTTGATGTGTTGCTTCGAGTAGATGACGATCTTCTTCTGCGACTCCACCGTGATCACCTTGGCGTAGCAGTTAGGCTGTGGGCACGGCAGGAGGGGAGGGTGAGCCTAGGCCCCAGAGGCCCCGCCCAGGCCCTCCACACCCACCCAAGCCCTGGACTCAAAGCCTGACTTACTTGCCACATGACCCCCATGCCCACTGGCTACCTGCTCTCGGCCTCAGCCCCTCATCTGGGGGACAAGGACCCCTTGCCTCTGATACTAGATGAGAATGACGATGATGATAATAACTATTATTTCCCAGGGCTTCAATTCCCACTTATATTGCACGTGGCTCCCAGATTTATAGCTCTAACCCAGGACTCACTTCTGAGCTCCAAAGGGGTCAGCAAACTCTCACTCCTTTGTGCTAATCCTGTTATCCATGCCCACCTGCCTCCCTGGACCTGTGCTATCCACGATGGTCATCACTAGCTAGCCAGATGTGACTACTTAAGTTTAAATTAATTAGAATTAAGTCCAAAACTCGGTTCCTCCATTGCACTGGCCACATTTTAATGTTTGACACCATGCACGGCTACTACAATGTCAGTGGACAGCAGAGATGGAGAGCACTTCCACTGCAGGAAGGTCTACCGGCCAGTACTGCCTAGCACGGGAGGTCTCTGAGGGCTGAGCCCACCAACCAAGGCACAGAAAAAGTCTAGCACAGAGTAGGAACTCCATAACTATCAACTGAACAGACTGCTTCTCAAGCACCTTTCCTCTCATGGTGCCCATTTTACAGACGAGAAAACCATGGCTCAGAAAGGAAAGGCTCCCTGAACAAGCCTCCTAACCTCCACCCTCCCTCCCCATCACCCTGGGTCAACCCCGAGCCTGGGGAAGAGGCCGAGCCAGTTCCTGGCACAGTAGCAGGGGTACCAGGCCCTTGCCAGGCACTCACATTGCAGCTGTGATTAATGAAGCGTGCGAAGTTGCCGCATTTGGTGGCGTCAATGATGGTGTCGTGGTCCACCCGGAACATGTAGCTGCTACCAATGCCCTCATCCTCATAACGTTTCTCCCGCATGTCCGCGATCACCTGGCCAGGAGAAGGCCTCAGTCTGGGCTGGGCCAGTCCCGCTCCTGCCCTGCCGCCTACTGCTGGGTAGTGCCTACCTGGCGGATGTTCTGTCCCACGTACTCGATGACCATCTCATCAGCAGCAATGGGCTCCATGGCAAACAGGCCCCAGTCGTGAATGTGGCTCTTGCAGAATTTCAGCTTTTTCTTCCGGAACTGAGGAAGGTAAGTTGACGGAGGTGTGAGAGCCCCAGGCTCAGGTCCCACTGCCACCCTGGATGCCCTGGGCAGGGCCCGGCCTCACCTTGAGCTGGTTGAACTTGAGCAGGTCGCTGTCGCAGCTGCCAGTGAAAGACGACAACAGGCGGCGCTGCTCTGAGCGCCTCTCCGAGCCTGCCCGTGTGGAGGCATGGGGCTGTGCCGGGATGCTCATGCCCTGCCGGCGGCAGGTGCAGGTCAGAGGGAGGCGCCAAGGCCGGCGGCTGGTCCCCCAGGCCCACCCCCTCTCCGGTCGCCTAAGCTCTGGGTCCCTGTCACCCCTCTTCTCAGCTTGCTTGCTCTGGGCTTATCTGTGCCTGTCCTGTCCCTAATTGTCACTTCTACTTCAGCCTTCTCGCCAAAATCTGAGTATGCTCAAGTTCCTTCAGCCACAGATAAAGATGAAACTTCCCCTCCCTCTGGCAGTCTTTTCCTATCTCAGCAAAAAGATATGAAGACATCTCTGCTTCCCGGAGAAGATGGTGGGTGTCTACCCTGATCCCTCATGGCCCCTCTGACCTCCCCAAAAATCCAAAATCACGGCTCCTTCCTCGACACCCTGGCATTCCTTCTTTCTCTTGACCACCTTCATCCCCTGCCCCCACCATTCATACTTAGGCCTGCCTCCTCCTGACACCCCTTCCCCCGGGTGCGCTCCTCCCTGTGGTGACTTTCAGTTCACACTTCCATCCTGACCAGGAAGTACCCTGTCCCACGCTCTTCTCTGCCCCCATACAGCTAAGTGCCTGCCAGACCTCACTACCCGGATGCTCCACAAACCCCAAACAAGCTGCCCCGAGCCTAAGTGCATCTCCCTCCCCACCTCAGTGTCTGATATCTGGCTACCCAGCCCCCAAGTCAGATGCAGTGGCATCCACCCAATTCCCTTGTCTCCTGTACCCAGTCTGGCCCCAAGTCCTGTCCATTCAATTTCCTAATACGCTAACATTCCTGATATTCTTCCAAATGCATCCATTTTTTCCCTCACAGCCACCCAAGTTCAAACAACTCACATATCTGGACTGGAAAATGCAGCAATAGTCTCTCAGTTTCCCCTCTAGAATCCTGGAGCCAACTCTCTACACAGCAGCCAGTGTAAGCTTTAAAAACTACAGACTGAACCAGGGAGCCCTCACCCCCTCAGAACCTTCCTGTAGCTTGCTCTCATATAGAGAATATAAAGCTAACCTCATCATCACAGCCTCCAGGGCCCAGACGACCTGCTCTCTGTCTCTCTGGCCACAACCAGCCTTTCCCTTTCTTTCTAACACTGCTGAGTTCCCCCCAGTCTTAGGGCCTTTGCACATGCTGTTTGTTCTCTCTGTGTGATTTACTTCCTTAGGGAGCTCCTCCTGTTTTAACTCTTTACTGAAGTCTCTTCCAGTTATCTACGTGGCTGGTCTCTTGACTGCATTCCAGTCTGGCTCAAATGTCACCTTCCCTGACCCCCTCTGACTCACCAAACCCTAACTTCCTCTTCTGTTTTCCCCATAGCATTTTTTCCACCTGGACTGCTACATTTATTTGTTCACTTGATTAGTTCCTATCCCACACTAAAATGTAAGTTCCATGAGGAAAAGGATTTTGTCTTGTTCACTGCTACAGCCTCAGAGCAGGCACTCAATAGGTATTTGCTGGATCCAAAAAGGAATGAAAGAATCTTTCGGAAATGTAACAGTCCTCTGCTCCCATTCCTGATTAAAACCCTTTGGGGGCTCTCCGCTGCCCACCCTCAAAAACTCACCTGATGTCTTGAAACTGAGCACCCAGATAACACCCTCCGTGTTCAGCTCCTCTGGTTCCACAGCCCCTCACACTGCCCAGCACCCCTTCCAGAAGATTCCCCACCTACTGCAGCCTGGAGGCTCTGGGTGGCTGGGTGCCCCCTGACAGTACCTGGGTGTCTGTGGGGGGCTCATCAGTGCTGGCGCGGCTGCTGTTGAGGTATCTGAGCTTGTCCTTCTTGTCAATAGTGTAGAAGCCCTCGCTGCGGGCACAGCCTGTCACGTGCTCACGGATGCCGTCATCCCGTTTCTTTTTCTTAGCTGAAGAGAGGCTGGTGGGTGGATGTAGGTCAAGGGCTACAAGGACATTCTTGGAGAGCCCCTCCTGGTCCTTCGGGACACCCGTCCCACCAGGCCCAGCCTCCCTACCTACAGACCAATCTCCAGGAGGCTAGCAATGCCCAGCTCTACTGCCCACACCTTCGCCACCTCCATGCGGCTGCCCACTGGCCAAATCCACTGACCATCAGAACTCTGTCAGGGGCACCTGACATGTACCCAGGGTAGTTGCATGGCCCTGGCTGTTTCTTATCTACTTTCTGCCTCAGTTTCAAAATCAGAGTAATAATAATGCCAGTCTGAATATTACATTTGCTTAGGGTACATAACAGAATACCTGACCCCGAGTACTCAATAAACTAGTTTGGTACAACTGGGATGATGTTAGGTCCAACCTCACAGGGCTGTGGTAACAACTGACAATGAGGGCAGTGTTGTTAAAAGCCCAGTTTCTGGAGCCAGATTCGCCTGCGCTCACATCTCAGCTGTGCAGGCTTTGGCAAGTTGCTTCTCAGGTTCTCTGAGGCTGTTTCTACAAGTAAAATGGGAACAGTGCGAGCCCCTGCCTCACTGGGCTGCTGGGAAGATTAAATTAGGTGATAAGGGGGCAGGAAGAGCAGGCCCTCGAACTCCGCTGCAGTTACGTGGTATAACTGTATAGTTAGGTTTGGCTGAGACCTGCTATTCTTGGGGCGGAATGGGCCCGCACAGAGGGCATGTTTAAAGCACCAATGAGGACTGTGTGGAGCCTGGTGCGGTGCCAGCACACATGCTCCATCATGGTGGGGCCATGGGCTAGCGCCCTTGAGGGTATGGTGGGAGATGGGGCTGGAGGGGTGGTGACATGCCAACCTCTAGGAGGTGTGGACCCCCGCCCCAACTGGCAGGATATAGGGATGGTAGACCCAGAGAGTGTCATTGAGCCAGTCCATGCCGTTGTCCTGCTGCAGCAGCCGCTCATAGGTGATGCACAGGAAGCGGATGTCCTCCTCATCAATGCCACCATTCCAGATGTCATACAGGATGGTCATCTCCTCAAACTCTGACCGGGGCCGGAAGAAGGGCTGTGGTGGTGAGAGCTCAGGCGAGGCCGAGGCCACCAGATCCTCATGGCGCTTCTTAGGTGGCCGGCGCCAGGGCCCCCGCACCTTGGCCAGGTCCATGAACTCCTCGGTGACCTCATCACGCCCTCGGGGACCCAGAGGGATGGCCTCAGAGGGCCACTGGTTCTCCAGCTCCTTAAAGGGCAGCTTGGCGGGCTCAACAGGTGGTGGAGGTGGAGGTGGTGGGGGCTGGGGGGGCAAGGGCGGTGGGGGGGCTGGGATCCCCGCGTTCCGGAAGTCTAGGGTCACAGCCCGGGGGTCATGGGTGCTGGGGAAGCCAGGGGTCTGTGGCTGGCCTGGCAGGAGCAGGAGGTCCCTGCCAAGGGTGGCCCCTCCTGGTGGCCGGACCAAGGGCCCATCCAAGGAAAGCACAGCCGGTGGGGATCGCCGGGGCCGGCCCGGCTTCCTCTTGATGGGGGGTGGGCATGGAGCCAGTGGGGCAGGCAGCAGGGGTGGCAGCTGGGCAGGGGCCCGAGTCTGGGCCCTCAGGACAGGCACAGGCAACGCCAAAGGCAGGGGTAAGGGCAAGGGCAGGGGGAGCGGCAGGCCTGCCTCCAGGAGCACCGGGGAGGCCAGGGGGCCAGACCGCTCATCACGCCGGCCAGCCGGGAGGGGGCAAACGGGCAGGAGCAGGGGGCCCCCAGGCTCGGGGAAGGTGGGTGTAAAGCTGAAGTCCCGGCCAGGTGTCCTTGGGAGGCTCCCACTGCTCAAGCTGGGGGACTGGGATGGGTAAGAGAAGGGACTGCCGGGCACCTGTGGGGAGCTCAGTGACAGGCCGCTGCTGCCCCCTGATAGTGGGGGCTCCCCACTCGGTGTGGCTGGCACTGTTTCCGTGCTCTGCGACTTGGCCAGACTGCCACAAAGGCCTGGAGTACGTGGGGGCTGGTCCTCGTGGGGAGGCTCCAGAGGGACAGAGGGGTGTGGGGCATCTGGGGTCTCAGGCTCCGGTGGTGGGCTGGGCGGCCGGGGTGGCCGAGGGGGTGGCAGTGGCGGCTGCACGGGCAAGGAGAGCAGTGTCGGACGCTCGGGCTCTGCTTCCAGGTTACCCTCTGCAGAGAGGGGGTCAAAAACCAGACCATTATTATTTTTTTCAAACATCTCTCTGTGTCCTCTTTATGCTGCCCTACCATGCTCTTGATACCTACTGACTTGTAGCCCCAAGTCCCTGGGGGTTCTATGAGTGCGGGGACTGTCCTCCTCTAGCTAAACCACTCAAGGACTGCACAGCACCCAGCCCTGTGTCAGGCACACAGCAGGTGCTTAATAAATGTTGTAGTAAATCAAAGACACAGCAGACGTGGTTCTTAGCCTTTGACACTGCTGTCTGTAGAAATGGCATACCTGTGGATCAATAAAATGGGTTCTGCTATCAATTAAAATTCAACAGGTCCCTTTTCTGCAGGATTTGTCAGAGCCTTTAAGGTTTTCCCTTAGCATTTGTTTCTATTGTCATATAATACATTTTCCAACTAATCTGTTGTCATTTATCACTCTACTCTAGAATGTAAGCTCCATGAAGACAGATATTATCTGTTTGGTCCACTGTTGTCAATGCCTAAATCTAGTGGGGACACAATAGTGGCTTAATAAATAACTCGTGACAATATTTTAAGCCCTGTGGTCCTGTAATCAAATAACACAGAATTAAACAAAATACAACAGATTTCTCTCCTGAAGGACTTACTAGAGGTATGAACTAACTACATGTAGCTATATAAGTTTAAACTAATTAGAATTCAATAACAGGGGGGACCTGATGGAGGGGGTAGTGTAATCACCATAATATTACTCATTTAATTGTAGATTAATGATATCAAAATAAACTTAAAAAAAAGAATTCAATAACATTACAAATTCAGTTCTGCAGTGGCACTCTCCACATTTCAAGGGCTCTCAGTGACATTGTGTCTAGTGGCTATGGTGTTGGACAGGGCAGATAGATGTTTCTATCACTGCACAAAGTTCTGATGGACAGTGCTGTCAGAGCCTTTGATATGCCATGTACAGCTCCATTGAGACGGTACAGTGTCCATGGCCCCTCACATGGCCCAGCAACTACCTGCCACTATAACGTCCACCAAAATGGCCATGCACACACCCCCGTTTTGGAGTGCATCTCATGGGACTAACGGTTGGTCTGAGGACCACACCATGGGGAAATATCAGCACTGAGGAATGGTGATGGCAGCAGTTCCTTTACGGAACTAACAGGTGCCAGGGTTCATGCTGGCACGTCACATGTTATCTTACTCTGTCCTCCCAACCTCGTGGGTGAGGCACTACCCATTGACCCCATTTTACAGATAAGGAAAGTGAACCTTGGGAAGATTAAGTTATTTACCCAAAGGAGCCCAGGCACATTCTGACAATGTAGACATCTGCCTCTGCCCCTACCACACTCCCAGGGGCTACAGATATTACCTGGGGTGGGCTCCAGGGACGGTTGAGGCTGGACTTCCATCTCTCTGGCAGGGGGCTCTGCAGACAACAACCTGGTCCCTTCCTGATTTAGGCCTGACTCCTTGGGGGGTTCCTTGCAGCCAGCCAGCTCAATAACCACAGGCAAGGGGGTATCTTCCGGCATGGCAGTCTGCTCCTCAGGGGCTCGGTCCTCAGCCTCGATGTCCACCTCCTCGTCTGCGCCCAAGGACTCCATCGCAGGTGCCCCTGTGTCCTCATCCTTCTCCAAGTCCTTGTCAGGAGCAGTTGGAGCCATGCTCTCATCTGCGGCTGCCTCCACCTCTTCCTCCTCCTCATCTTCCTCCTCCTCTCCTGCCACCAACTCCTCTTCATCCTCTGAGGATGACGATGAGGACTCAGAGCTTGATTCAAACTCAGAAGATTCGGAACTCTCGCTGGAGGACCTGGCTCCAGCCTTGGAGGTGGCAATGCTCACTGTCTCCTCTGGGTGGGGGACACATGCGGGCAGCACTCTCATTGTCTGCTGCTGTACCCCAGCCAGATGCTTCCCCAAAGGTCTCAAACTGGTGGCACCTGGGCTGAATGTGGCCCTCAGATATGTGGGCGGATGTGTGTGTATGTTAACTAATTGCCATTTTTAAAAATTGAGGTGAAATACACGTAACATAAAATTAACCGTTTTAAAGGAAACAATTCAGTGGCATTTAGTCCAACCACCTCTCTCTAGCTCCAGAACATTTTCCTGAGCTCAAGAAGAACCTGTCTCTTTAGTTCTACCCCCCTCAACCCCCAGCAACCACCAGCGTGCTTTCTGTCTCTATTCTGGACACTTCACAGAAATGGAATCATACAGTACATTGTGTATGTGTTTTAATGAGTTCACATTTCAAAGGCAAGAAATTTGGCCCCAAAAGTATTGCTGACTATTGTTTAGGCTCTACTCTCTGCAGAGGGACCCTGGGCCTGGCCCGGTGCCAAAGCCTGCCCACTCACCTCCACCTGAGTCCCCTTCCTCCTTCTCACTCGCCTCTGACAGGGCTGTGTCTTCGTCATCCTCAGACTCATCCTGGTCATCACTATCTTCATCGTCATCATCCTTGGGGAGGGACGGGGGCATGGGTGAACCCAAGGGCCCCCCTTGCCGGCCCAGCACCCCTCGGCTCCTTGACTCACGTGGTACCTTATCTGATGTGGATGAGGTCAAAGAGGAGGAGATCTGGCTCCCAGGGCCTTCCTCCTCCTCGTCCTCCTCCTCATCCTCCTCGCCCTCCTCCTCCTCCTCGGTGCTCTCCCGCTCCTCCTTATCAGAGGCTGAGGACGAAGGTGAGGTCGTCGAGGACGCCGAGGATGAGGACGCCGATGAGGATGAGGACACTGATAACGACTCCTTCTCGTCTTCCTCCCCGCCACTGTCCAGCTCCAGCGGCCGGGCAGGCCGCCGCCGCACACCCACACCCTTGGGGTCCCTCTTGGCCAGCTCGCAGGGGGCATCCACCATGTCCCGCTCCCGCTCCCGCTCGGACTCTGGAGGGAGGGAGGGGTGTCAGCGCTGGGCAGGGGGCCAGGGAAAGAGGACACCTCGCACCCAGTGAGGGCAGGGCACAAACCTTCATCTTCCTCGTCCACAGAAGTTGAGGGCCGCAGCCGCTTCTGGTCACCGGATGAGGTTGTGTCCGGAGGCTCCTTCCTCTTGACCTTGAAGGAGGGCAGGCGGATGGCCCCGCGCAGCCCAATGCCCAGGCCAAGACCCTCATAGCCCAGGCCCTCACCCTTGCCCCATGACTCCAGCAGGCATGAGGCCATGCGGTCCTTGGGCTTTGGCCTGTCCTCATCCTTGTGCTCGCCCGACTTCACAGGGGTCAGGGAGGCCTGGGTGGCAGAGAGGAGGGACTGTCACCATGGTTATGGCATTGCTAACAACCCTGTTCAGTGGCCCTCCCTGAGGAGCTGCCTTCCGTCAACAGGGACAGCTGCAGGGTGGCTGAAACTTCCTTCTTGCAAACCTGGCTGCACTTTATGCCCCACTCAGGATGGGGCCAGTGCTCACCCTGCCTCACTGAGCCCCAACTTCCTCACCTGCAGTGGGCTAAATGGCCACCTGTGTCCCAAGAGTGGTTGCCCACTTTGGAGATTGGAATCCAAAAGAAACACATTGTCAGTGCACATTTGTATCATTGACACACAAGTTTCACAAATAATATTCATACTGCTTTGGGGTCATGGGTGGCAGTGTTTCCAGTAACATGCCCAGGGAGAAGAGGGGGCACCTGGCTGGGCTCCTGCCTCAGACCCGCCTGCAACCCTGGAGTGGTCACACCCGCCTGCCCACCTTGGCCATCCGTTCTTTCTTGTCCCACCACTCGTCAAAGGCCCGGAAGGCCACCACCTCCACCATCTTGCGATTCAGGTCGCGCTTCATGATGGCCTTGAGCTCTTTGAGCACCACCAGCAGGACGCCATCCACAGTGGCCTTATGTGGGTCCTCCTGGCGTGGCACATAGCCTGGTGGCGGCACTGATGGATCAAATTTGGGCAGGGGTGGCCAGGGCTGCCCTCGGCCAGGGCCGGTGTTGCTCAGTGAGAAGGGACCACGGTAAGGTGGCAGGTTGACAAACTGCAGTCCAGCTGAGGCGGCCGCAGCAGCAGCGGCCATGAAGTGCGGGTAGGGACAACCTCCCTGGCCAGTCATCAGACGGCTCAGCATCTGTGTTTGCATCTGGAAGGACATGGGCATGCCGCCCCACTGGCCACCCAGCACGTGGCTCATGTCCACCTGCATCACTGGAAACAGCCCTGGGGGGAAGGGCGGCAGTGGAGGCAGGATGGGCGGGGGTGGGACGCCGGGTGGTGGTGCCGGCAAGGGTGGTGGGGGCACTGTCACAGATGGATGGGTGGGGGGCGGGGGAGGTGGGGGCGGGGGCAGAGGTGGGGGCATAGGAAAGCCCGGCTGTGGCGGGGGTGGGGGCGGGGGCGGAGGCAGTGGTGGGAAGCCAGGGGGTGGGGGCAGCGGCAGGGTAGGGGCCAGCACGGAGGGAGCTGCCACAGCTGCTGCCCCTGGGGTCACCACCATGGGCTTGGGGCAGTCAGCACTGGTGATCGGGGCTGAGGGCATCTCGTCATCCGAGATCTCCATGTCCTCACCAGAGGACTGCTGGCCCTGTGGGAAGAGTGGGGAGAGAGCAGTGTGGGTAAGTCTGGGAGGCCAAGGTGGCTTCCAGAGTCCCCTTCCAAATACCAGCAAGTTGGAGAAGAAGCCTCTGCAAGACTAATCAGCAACTTGGACTCTCAGTGCCCCGGCCATGTGGCTGGGGCAAGTCACTTAACCTCTACAAGCCTCACTTTCTCCATTTGCCCAGTGGGCATCATAGTAGCTGCTTCCTGCAGTCATCATGAGGGTTCATTCATTCATTTGGCAAACATTTACTCAGCTCCTGCTGTGTGCCAGGAACTGTTCTCGGTTCTGAGGATACAGCAGTGAACAAGACAGACAAAATTTTTGCTCTCATGGAGCTGAACTTCTACAGGGGAGCAGTAAAGCATTACCAGGTAAAAATGTGAAACACAGTTAGTCATGGAGAAAAAGAAAGCTGGGGAGAAGGAGGCGGTGTAAAAAGAAAAGCAGATTCTGTTTCTTTCAATTTCCATCAGAGAAGATAATACTAACAATCAACACTCCTAAGGCTCCCTGTGTGCCAGGCTTTTCTAAGCACTTTACATATATTAACTCAGTTGATCCTCAAAACAACTTTACAAAGTAGGTTATCTCCATTTTTACTGATGAGGAAATTGGAACACAGAGAGCTTCAGTAACTTGCCCAGGGCCACACAGCCCACAAGAGAGGGAAGCAGGATTCAAACCAGGAAATGGCTCCCCGTCAACCTGCTGTCCTCACTGTGTCAGACAGGGCTGGGCAGGGAAGGCGACTTTAAAGGAGAGAGTTCAGCATTACTACGAGGACATAAATGGGAGGTAAGTCTTTATCTTTTCTTTCTCTTTTCACCTAGTCTCCAGACTGCACACTTCGTCCAGGTCACAGTAGGAGAGAGATGTGGTCAGAATTCAGGGAGTTGTTATATCAGATGAACAGGGCAGGAGTCGAGGATGGCCCCAGCTCTAAAACGAGTAAGGGCCCCTTTACATTGGGACACAGGGCTTTGGGACTTGGAATTGGAGGAGACACTGGGGTCCGCATACAGGTGGAGGGAAGAGACAGAACAGCGGGGAGGAGAGGAGGTTTGGGTTGCCCCACCTTGTTTCAGGAGCAGAGGTGAAAAGGTGGCTCAGGCTCTGCCCTAGGTGAACCTGGCTGAGGAGACCGAGTTGTTCGTAGGTTGCAGGAGTTAGGGAATGCCTTTGAAGGCTGAGGGGCAGGGTCTGTGCAGGCTGTAAGGTCAGAGGTTAGACCTGTAGCTGAGGAAGTGGGGGAAGAGGAATATCGAACCTGGGGCAGCAGCAGGGAGCTCTGGATTTTGCTAGGTTGGTCACACACACTCTCTTTCTCTCTCACCATGTCTCCCTCTCTCCCAGGGTCCCCACCTCCTTGCTGAGGTAGGCCTGGTGAGCTCACTCGGAACCTCAGGGCAGCTCGGAGGGCCCCCAACCACAGGTAACACAGGGGTTAACCTGGCCCTGGGGGCCAATCATGTCCACCAGGATCAGCCCCTGCCGCCCTTCATCTGCCCATTAGGAGGCACCAGGTCCCGACAGTGTGAGGCAGGTGCTCTCTCCATCCCATTTCACAGATGAAACTGAGACCCAGACAGGGAAAGTGCCTTCTCTAGTTTCACATAACCAGTAAGTGACAGAGCTGGGGCTCAAGGACTGGCACCTGAACTTTTAACCACCAGCTTCTGTGAAGAAAGGGAAGTCCCCCTTCCCTCCCCCACCCCACCAGTGGTCCCCCTCCTCTGACCTCCAGCCTGGGCTGGGCCTCCCAGGACTTCCCGAGGATCCCGGGTGCTGCTCTCCCCGCTGCCAGCAGGGGGCTCCCGAGGGCCATCCCGGAGCTTATCAGTACTCCCTGGCTTCCCTGGGCTAATTCCTGAAGCAACCTAGATGCCACCTCCCTGGGCCTCATTCTCCCCTCCCCTATAGTGACATGTGGGAGAGCTCATTCCTTCCCACTACTCTATGCTTCCCAGCCTTGGCCCAGCCCATCAGCATGCTAAACATCCCCTAACCCCAGGGACCAGGAAGGGAGGAAAGAAGGGAAGATGCAGGGCCTGCAGCCCGCCACCCCCAACCTCTGCACACCTGTCAGCTCTCCCTGCTTGGACCCCTTGCACCAGAAACCACTTTCCCAGAACTTTCTGGAGGCCCTTGAAACACCAGCCACCTACAGTCCCCTCCCCGGCAGACCAAAGTCTTCTCTGTTCCTCCCCGAGGCAGCCACACTGGCCTAATCAAAGGGAAGGGGGCACCCTCCTCCCTACCACCCACAGGGGCACAGAGCTCTGTCCAAGTTCCTGGCTGCTCATGCCCTGGAGCCTGCAGGTTCCAAGGCAGGTCTCCTGGAGGGCCAGGGCAGGTGCCTGGACCAGAAGCAGGGAGGAGCAGAGCCAATGAAGATGGCCTAACCCTTCCCCTAAGGGAATATGGCAGGTAGCACCCTCACCACCCCCCCACCAACCCTGAGGCTGGAAGTTTGAGCAATGAGAATCCAGGGAGGACCTATGGGTTGGAAGAGGGTAGAGGATGGTCAACTTTGCCTGCTTCTGACTGTGACCCTCCCCCTGGGCTAACCCTTAACTCTTTCACTCCTGGTGCCTGGGGTGAAGGGAGAAGGGATTTCAGTACCCTCCCTGCCCACCATGGTTTCCCTTCTCTTCAGAGGGCACCAGGTTCTGGGAGACTGTGCTCCAGATCTCCCACCTGGCCTAGCCCTGGATAATTTTTCTTCCCAAATCCACCTGAACATCAGGACCAACTCAGATCATCCCAAGCCACACAGCAGAGAAGGGGGCCCAGAACCATCAACACAGTCCATACTCTCTGGGTTCTCAGCAAACTCTACCAAAAAGGCTCAAGTCAGAATTGACCCCTAGGAAAAGCACCCCCCACTCCCATACTTAACAAGGAGAGAAACAGAACTAGGTCATGTTTTTTCTCTCCATGGCTGCTAGGGAGCTCAGAGCCACACCAGCTGCTCAGTCACAGCCCCTGGTGACTTTTGCATCCTCTTTTTATTCTCTATATTTGACCTGTTATTTCGGCTGCCCTAGACCTGTTGCTTCTTTCTTATCTAGTTATCCTAAAAGAATAATGTCTCAAAGGAGTAAAGGGGGGACACAGACAGACAAAACAAATCCCAGACAGAGATGGACAGACATGGAGGTACCTCATCCATCTTCTCTGAGGTTGGAGTCCTGTCTCCAGCCAGGTCCACAGCTGCCTCAGTTGTCGGGCCCAGAAGACCAGTGGGGTCCGGGGGGCCTGGCTCAGGTGGAGGCCGGGGCCCCAGGCCCAGGTCAAGCTCATCATCCTCGTCCGAGTCAGGCAGTGGTGTGGGACTGATATCCTCCAGGCCGGTGCTGGAGGGACGTGAGGAGGGTGGTGTGGGGCCTCGGAAGCCCGGCTGGGAGTTAGTGCCAAAGGGGGCTAGTGGGGAGAGTTGAGAGGAGGAGGAGGAGATAGGGCTGCCCTCCATCTGCAGCTCTGTGTCTGAGTCCTGCTCCCGAAGGAAGGGCAGCTTGGTGCGCTGCTCCTTCAGCAGCATCTCAATGCGTGAGTCTAGGCTATCGTGCAGCTTCTCCAGCCCAGCAGGAGACGACTCCAGCGTAGGCGTGCCTGGACTGTCACAGGGCTCAGGACTCCAGCCAAAGGTCGGCCGGCCCCCCAGCTCCATGCTGTTGGCATCAGGAGGTGGCGGGCCAGGCGGCGTGCCTGGCTTCTCCTTGGTCAGAGGGTCGGCGGGCGGCAGGGGTGGGGGCGCCGGTGCTCTCCGGAACTCCCCACTGTCACGGGGCCCAAAGGTGGTTGTGGGGGTGGGCTCCTCGAGGGGTGGGGGGAAAGGGGGCACAGGGGTCTGATATGGAGAGAAAGCCGACTTGAATGTGACTCCAGGAGCAGGGTTTGCTTGGGCAGGTGGTGGAGTGTGGGCAAAGGTGGCTGAATCCTGTGGTTGGGCCTTGAATGGAGGACCGCTGCTGCCCCCACTGCTGCCGACCGCCCCGAACGGGAGGTCCACAGAGCCCCTGAAGGCAGTGGGGGTGCCTGCCACTGCAGTGACCGCAGAAGAGTTGTGGACATAATGATGCTCATGGCGGCGGTTATAGGCATCTGTGAACTTGCTCTCATGGCGCCGGGCCTTGAAGGTCACTGTGGGATCCTGGCTGAAGAGGTAGGAGGGTGTGGGCTGACGGCTGGAGTAGCTGGAGTCCTGTGAGAAGGGGGTGCCCAGGCGTGGCGTGAGCGGTGTGCCCTGTCCGTAGGAGTTGGGTGTGTCTAGGCGGCAGCTGGAGTACGCAGTATCCTGGGAGAAGGGTGTACCACCACTATTGGGGGTGACAGAGGATGAGCCGGACCCACAGCCTGCAGACAGGCCACCATCCTTGAGGCGCTTCAGGGCATCTGATAGCTATATATATAGAGAGAGAGAGAGACAGAGAGAGAGGTGTGAGATCACTGGGGGGAAATGTGCAATGGAATGGGGCTGTTTTCCCTTCTCACCAGGGCTGTTGGGGAGCTCACAGCTAAACTGGCTGCTGTAGAACGCAGCACCGTAAGGAAGCAGGGTGGGAGATCCAAGAGGAGTGTCTAGATGGTCCTACTTTTCTCTAATCTTGGGGTAGCAATTATTCTCAGTGAACCTGTAGGGTTTTTCCTAGTCCCTGAAGCACAGAAAAAAGATCATGACATCTTGGTTTGAACTGGGATTTCCTTCTCGTCTCAAGGCTTTTGGAAATCGAAAACCTTCCAGACAAGGATACCAGGAAGAACTATGGTCTTGGGAGTGAGGGGGTGACCAAGGGCCCAATCCTCCAGCCTCTCAATGTTTTACAACTTAAATAGTGTGACACCAACTTATATAGTGTGACAACTCAGCTGACCAGCAAGTAAGCAAAGCCTCTTCATTCTTGAAAAGCTAATCCTGAGGGTGGCTGGGCTGATGCTGGGGAAGAGCTGGGATGAGAATCTCCCCATGTGAGTGTCTTGGGAAGTGGCAGTTGGGGCAGGAGTGAGTCTTGCTCTGGAAAGGACCTGAACTCTGCTTTCTGTGGGCAGGGGTAGTGGGGTACACAGGACATTAGACACAGCAATGTCTCAGCATCAACACAGAAAGCATGCCCAACATGGGCTCTGGGTGTGGGAATCCCAGCCTGCACATGGCCAGGATCCTTCCCTCCCAGGCCCTTGTGTGCAAAGCTGCAGGTGGGGGAGTTTGGAAGGGAGCCCATCAGAAGCTGGTGATGCGGTCAGGCTGACAGAGATAAACTCACCTGTAGGCTCTCGTTCACAACTGGAGAGACGGCGTCCAGCTCACCCACCGGGAGGGTCTGCGGTGTGTATCGGCCAGTGACCAACAGTTCATAGAACCGCATGCGGGTTTCCCCTATGCAGAAGGGAGGACTGAGTGAGGCTCCAGGAGGGAGCAGCCCCTGCAGGTTGGGCTCCTTGTGGGTCCCTTGAGCTTGAGACCCCAAGCCTGGGAAGCTCTGTGTGACCTTGCCCAAGTTCCTACCTCTCTTAGCATTTCACTCAAGAGTCCTAGCTGCTCAACAAAATTGCCCAGCTGGGTGACTTTTCTGATCCTGGTATTCAGAACTTAATGTCTTGTAGGGCTGGGACTCTCCCAAATACAGAAATGCCACCCGCAACACAAAGCCCCCTCCTGTCACCTGGGCCATGGCACCTGAAGAGTCAGGTCTAGAGTCCTGCTCTTCCCACCTAACAGCAGGGCCTCGTAGTAAGTGGAGAGGAGACCAGGTTTGTTGTTAACTGTCTGGGGCCAGGTGACCAGCAGAGTTTGTGAAACACACTCTAGGGCCACACTGCTATGAACCCCACGTGCTTCCTCCTCTGACCAAGCTCCCCAGCTCTGCTTGGGGCAGGGCACAGAATCCACTGAGCCCTGTCTGGTAACCTCCACCCCCACCCCCAAGCAGAGAGGCCTCTACAGACCAAGGGGCCCAGATGATTGATATTTATAGAGCCCTCTGAGGCAGCTGCTTACATATGCAAAGAAGACACATTCCTTGAGCTACACTGTACACTTTACTGGTCTCTTTCTTGAAATACAAACTTAGTTGGAAGTCTCTGAGGGCCCCCCCCTTTTTTTTTTTTTTCAGAAATAAAATTTTGGTGAGAGCTGGCTACTCTTTAAAATGGCAAGGGGGGGGCGCTTCGCATTTGATTCTCAGGGACAGAAAGACTGCAGCCACCCAAGGGGTATGTAATTTGAAACAGTCTGCACTCCCCCAACAGAGATTGAGAAACTAGAAGGGGTAGTGGTGTGGGGGCTGTGGCTTGGACAGGAACCTGGGCCATGTGCTGAGGAAACTCAGAACTAGGTGTAGGCTTGGCAAGAGTTTGCAGCATGCCCACACAGGATCAGTGTCCCTCCATGACCCCCAGCAAGGTCTCAGAAACTCAGGCAGAATGTATTTGTTATTAAAAGCAAAAAAAAAAAAAGCTTAGATTTTCTTGCCTTTGCCTTGGGTTTGGTGTGCTCCAGTTGTCCCTAAACCTGGTGTTCACAAACCACCCACCTAAGTCATCCCAGGCAGGTTCTCCCAAGAGACCCAAGGGGCTTGGGACCCCACAGCGCCTCCCCAATCACAGTGCTAGTTGGTCCTCAGAGCACGGGCACCTTCTTCTACACAGGTAGGAACTTCCCTAGAGAGGCTACAGACAAACTCCGGGGGATGCCCTAGAGTCCTGCAAGCCCCACCAGCCAGCATTCAGAAGGAGCCTCCCAGGACCCACAGGGTGCCAGATATGGCCTCCCAGCCCTGCTCTCCCAGCAACTAGCTCTGAGTGAGCACACAGCGGGATTCCTGTGCAACGAAGGTGCGGCTGTCTCTTTAAGAGAGAGGAGGGAAGGCACAGTGTCAGCCCTCCAGCACCCAGAGCAATCAGCCCGCCCAACTCTTTTGGGAACACGGGAACACCATCAATGAAACCACTCTCCGGGCCCAGATTGGTTCCCACTTCCAGGGGAAAGGGGTGGCATGATAGGGATGGGTACCCTGGATCCTTGGAGGGCTCTCTACTTGAGGGACCTACTTTTTATATAGTTAAAGGCATCCTAATGGCTCTCCCTCAGCCCCCCACAAATAAACAAAACCTGCCTCCTCCCCTCACACAGATGGCAACACTGGGGACTGTCTAAACGCAGGCCACCAGGGCTCTGAGAGGGATCCACAGGGGTGTCAGCAGTGGGGAAGCCTCCGAGTGGTCCCTGGAGATGCAGTGGTCAAGGACCGGCACTTTTGGTAAATTATAGCTTGTCTCTTAGCAACAGACAACATATTTAGCTCCACGTGACTCTGCCCTGGGGGGGGGGAATACCATTGTAGGGGGACACCCAAAGAAGGGTAGGGGTTCCCCAACACTGCAGGAGGGGCTCTAAGAGGGACAGGGGTCTCACTAAAAAGTCTTGCGGCTGCTCTGCAGTGGGTGTCCTGGGCCCCTCCACTCACCCTTGGTGTCCAGCTCCACGTGGATGATATTGCCCATGACCGAAGTGCTATGCAGGTGCTGAACCGCCTCCTTGGCTCCCCTGACTGTGGCAAAGACCACCTTGGCAATGCCCAAGTGCTTCTTGGTCTTGGGGTTGTACAAAATCTCCACCTCCTCCACCTCCCCATACTTCTTGCACATGTCCCTCAGGAAGTTTTCACGGATGTTA
This sequence comes from Smutsia gigantea, assembly GCA_032199065.1. Taxonomy (NCBI): domain Eukaryota; kingdom Metazoa; phylum Chordata; class Mammalia; order Pholidota; family Manidae; genus Smutsia; species Smutsia gigantea. Next base: position 23,934 of record JAVSCE010004568.1, read on the forward strand.
TCATTCAACTTGGCAAATGTCACCTGCTTCGGAGGCACTGGGCCCACGTAGAATTCATCGATCTGGCAGGGGACAAGGGGGAAGGGAATGTGGAGAACATTGGAACTTAAGGGAAAACACAACATTCCCCACTCGCCGCTGGCTAAACAATGAAGGGTAAAAACATAATTTTTTTTTGGAAAAAAAATGTACGCGGGCGGGCCCGGGAAACAGAGGATTAAATCGTTTGGAACGTGGAAGCCCTCTGGGTTAGAAAGGAAAGGGGAAAAAGAAACAGTTTCTCTTTCCCCACTCCCCCATTCTGGCCTCAGGTCCCTGCTGCCCGGTCAGGGGCGACACCTGGGCTAGAAAGTTGTCTCCCTGAAGCCACAAGGCTAGGAAGGGCGGCGGGTCCCGCGGCGAGCCCCCAGGCTGGGAGGAGCCAGGTGGGGACCTGGAGCCCCCAGCTGAGCGGGCAGGACAATGTATCAGCGCCTAGATTACAGTTTCACCGAGTGTTATTTTGTTTACAGTAGCTGAGAGAGGTCACCTCTCTCGCAGCAATCTCCCCCTCCCCGCCAAAACTTCCCCGTCCCGGTCGGCGGGAACTCGGAATCCGGCTGGGCTCGGTCAGGACTGGTGTTATTTTCGAACTCGGGGAGTGAGGGGAGCGACCGTGGGCCTGGGGGAGGGGTCCTACCTTGAATTTGGGCACCGACAGCTCCAGCTCCTTGTTTTTGGTCCAGATGCCGACGACCCGAGGATCTTCGACAATTTCCACCGGGCGGTTGCTGGACATCTGCGGGAAGGAACGGGGAGGGTGGGTGCGGGGAGGAATTAGAGGGCTGGTCCCACTCCGCAGCGGCAGGGGCAGACCCCCTTCTCCAGGCACTTGTCAAACTCCAGGGCTGGGGACCCGGCTGACAGTTGTCCCGGTGGTCGGGAGGGGGCTTCCCGGCCCGCTCGGACTCCTGCCCCCCGCCCCGGGCAGGACTCGGTGGAGGGGTACGTAGGGGCGGCGGGGAGTCGCGCCGGCTACTCACCGCCAGGCTGAAATGCTGCCCATCGTAGCGGTACAGTTTATGATGCCCCTTTTTCAGAGCCGGGTCAATCATCAACTTGTAACTTCTCCAATGGTGGTTCCTCCTCTCGCCCGAAGGGCCGGGCTGCGGCGGGGGCTGCTGGTGGTGGTGGTGGGGGGGGTGACTGTTCTCCATGCCGTTAACCCAACCTGAAAACGAGCAAGTTGTTGTCGTCTCCGCCGCCGCGACGGCGACGGCCGCTTCCACACACACGCGAAAGAATCAAATCGTCCAGCCCCCACCCCCTCCCACCTTACCAGCGCGCCCCAAAAGGAGCTGTCTCGCTGGCTCCCCTCAAAACAAGAATGGAGCGAGAGAATAACCCTTCCGGGAGAATTAGACACCCGCCCGATCGGCCACTGTTCCCGGGGCGGCAGCCGATGCCCGGAGCCCCCCAGTGCCGGCTGGCGGGGCCCGGGGCGTCCGGAGGACGCGGGCCTGGCCCATGGTGCTCGTGCGGCCGCCGCCGCCTGGCGTGGCGTCGCTCGGCCCCGGCCCTGCTCCGGGCTGGGCTCGCGGCAGGCCTGGCGCCGCCCGCCCGCCGTTGCTTCGGGGCCGGGCCGGGACCGGGCGCGCGGCCGCCCGGCTGCCGGCTGCGGCCTTCCTTCCCGGGCCGCGTTTACATCCCTGCCGGGCGCCGGCCCCCTGCGCCGCCAGCCAGTTCATGGTGTCCCCTGCGGGAGCCAGAGGCCGGGGCGCCGGACAGGGGGCCGGGGGGTGGTGCGCCGCCGGCGCGGCTGCCGAGCCCGGAGCTGCCGCCGCCGCTGCTGCTGCTGCTGCTGCTGCTGCTGCCCGGGAGGCGGCTGGCGGCGGAGGCTCGGCTCGCGGGAGCCGCACATCCCACAATACACCGCTGAGGAGCCCGACCCGAGCGCTCACCCTCCTCCTCTTCCTCCTCCTCCTCCTCCTCCCCTCGCCTTCCTCGCCGCTTCCCCGGCGTTCTCCCGGCGGCGGCAGCTGCGCCGCCAGAGCCCCGGGCCCCGGCGGCCCCCCACCCTCACTCGCGCGCTCCCACACTGCCTCCCCCTCCCCGGGGGAAGGCCTTTTAATTTATTTATTCTGCTGGGACTTAGGTGGGGGGCTCGGCTGGCGGGGCGGGGGGGGGTCTCCCGAGCTCTACCCCCACGGCTGGGGCTACCCTCCGAGCCGCGGCCGCCGCGGCGTGCGCCTCGGGTCTCCAAAACTGTTTCCAAACTGCCGAGGCCGGAGGTGGGCGCGTGGGGGCTCGGGGGAAAGGGCTGGGTTTGTGGGTGTGTGTGTGTGATTGTGTTAGGACGCCGGGAACGGTGGGGGTTGGCAAGGCCGGCTCGAGACGAGTTGCAATCGAGGTATCTTCGCTCCGGCTTCCTCTTCTGCCCGGCGACCCCCTCCCCCCGGGAGCGGAGCTGGGAGGGGAAACCAGGATTTTAACCAAATTAGCAATCACATTCCTGGCAGGATGCAGCCCTCGCCTGGACCTGGATGATAGAAGCTTTTTGCTCTTGTTTTTATTTTTGGAGAGAAGCGCCAGTAATTGTCCTAGACACATGCTTCTCCCGCACACCCCCCCTTCCTCCTCCAGCTAGCGGCGGAGGAGAGTGTCCCCCTTTTTTGCATCTATCTTTTCCTTCCCCTTTCTTTATTAAAGGTCCGGGAGTGGCGGCGGCCAATCAGCGTGCGGCTTCCATTTTGTGAATTCAACTCCGAGGCTCCCGGGCTTTGCGAGGACGCATTTGCAGCCCCTCTGCCTGTCCAGTCGGGTGCCCGAGGAGAGAAAGCCGCCTCGCTGAGGCTTCGTGGTGGTGTATTTCATATTGGGGCTTTTTTCGGGGTTTGTAATTTGGCCGTGGGTAGGTAATTGGCTGGAGCAGGGCGGCAGGGCGCGGCAGCCAATCAGCGCGCGTCTTCTATAGGGCTTGAGTTATTAGACGCTGATCTCAAAACATCCTTCATCAGACACCAAGGAGAGGCCAACAGATGAGGGGAGCCATTTTTCTGCAATGGAATTAAATGGCCAAGTGGGTTCTTCCTTTGTTGCAAATGGGGAATGTTTTTCCTTTGACTCCACCATCCAGTTCAGGACGCCTCAGTGTTGTGTTTAACATTTGCCAACAGGCTAAAGGACTCAAAATTGGAAGAATGAAGAAGACTTTTTAAAATCTGGATTTTTCCTTGTGACTTGGAATCCATCTTTGTCTTGTATAACTAGGTCATAGCACACCATTTATGTCAGCAGTTAACAATTTTGAATTCCAAAAAACCTAAGTAAATGACATATTTAATTTTTTTTCCTCTTTTTTTCTTGGGTTGGTGGGTGGGGGGAGCTTGGAGCTGTCTTAATCTGTATTCTCTTGACTGAACAATAAATTTTAAAATATAGCTTCCTCTATTAAACACTTATATCTGGCCATTTTATTAACTCCTCTCTTTGTAACAAGGTAACGTTTTAAATGTATAGTTTTAGGACTAGCGAAATGGCAGTAACAAAAAATTGTAAGCATTTGTTAACGCTTTTAAGTTTTTAAAAACCTTTTACGTTGTAAGTACCCAATCCATTCTGTCCTTAACGCACTGCAGTTTTCATGTTAATGTTGCTGAGATGTCCTTAATTTTCTGATCCTTCATCTGCATGTATGTCTGTCGCTCTTGTCTAAGCCAGTTAAAATGCTTTTAGACGATTTTGCTTTTATAAAGCTGTGGTTTTAGGTTTAGGCTTTTGAAAATGTTTACAGCAATAAATGTTAGTTAGCTTTCTTCCCCGTAACATGTACACTTTCTTTGAAAATCGATCTACTTAAAGAGCAGCTCTGTTTTTCTAGTCTTATAGAAGGGTGGGTGAGGGAAAGGAAGACCTTCTCTTTGTGTAAAGACAAAAGCCGTCACAGGAAACTAGATTAAAACTGGAAAACAAGTCCTAGCTGGTTCGAGCCAAACACTAACGTTAACTCGTGGGTATTTTCTATGGTGGTTGGGGTGGCCGTGCGTGTTTTGCCTTTTGTTTGATCTGACTGTATTTTCGCCTTTTGTCTCTTAATGACGGTCACACCATTACTATATCCAGAGCAGTTAACAGTACTCAGCGAAGCTTCGCCTCTTGCCAACCCAACCCTGGAAAGTTTGCAGAAGTGGAAGGAGCAGAAAATGCCATGAGAGTGTAACTTACAAAAAGGTAACACCACCAAAAAAAGACACCACCATTGCCCAAAGTGTTCCCAACTAAACAACCCCCCAAAAAGATGTTTTTAACAGTAACACCTCCAAAATCTCCACCCAGCTTGATCTTCCAGACTCCATGGCACCGGGCTGAGCGGGGTAAGTAAAAAAAAAAAAAAAGTGCCTTTTGCCCCTTCGAGGAAATCTTTTTTCGAGCAGGCCAAGAGCTGCAAATGTTTGGGAGCTCAGGGGAGGTTTCTGGAGTTTGTTTGGCAGCTGGTTCGGGGAGGGTTGAGGGAGCAAGGAGGGCTCTTCACGCGCTTTTGCCCCTTCTGCTTCTGAGGCGAGGTCTCCCCAGCGACCTGGGGCATCCCTGGGGCCGCCTGCGCGCGAACCCCCTTTCTTTTCTAGGTCTGTGCTTTGGTGGGGGGGGGAGAAGAAAGTAAACTGTTTTGGAGATGTGGGGCTCAAAAGAAGAGGAAACCTTCCCGCGTGGCTTAGGGCCTCTTTCCCTTTTTACTGTGGGGGCTTGCACTCCGAAACCGGCTTTTTGGGGCTCCCGGGCGCGCCTGCGCTGCCTGAGCAAAAAAGGACAAAAGGCCGGCGTCCATGTTGCCATCATGACGCAGCATCTCTCCAGCCTGCAGCCCCAGCGCTGCCTGTTCTCCCGGCCGCGCTCGCTCCTCCCTCGCAAACACGAGTTTTATTTTCAGGTTCAGAGCAGAGCGGGCCGGGGCGAAGGCGAGGCGGGCGCCGGGTTCCCGGGCGGGCCGGACTGCGGTGGCTAATGGCGGCCGCTCCCCTCTTCCTCCCTCCCTCCGTCCCCGGTTGTCGTCGGGAGCCCGGAGCAGGCGAGCCAGCCCGGCGCAGCGCCCCGGGTTGAGGGGTGGTCGCGGAGGCAGTTTCTGGGGCCGCGAGCCCGGGAGCTTCGCGCGCCGACCCCCGCGCGCCTTTGCCTCCACCGGGCCAGGCGGCCAGACGGGCGCCATTTCGCGCGCCGCCCGCGGCTCGGGCGGTGGCGGCTGCCGCTCGCCAGGCGGGAGGAGGGAGGAGGGAGGAGGCGGCCGGCGGCGGCCGGGGGGAGGGGAGGCCGGCGTGCCGCCGCCCGCATGGACGCCCCTGGCCGGGGAGGCCTTGACGAGGAGCTGGGCTCCGAAGCTTCCTCGGACCCCACTCCCGACTCGGGGGCCCACCAGGCACGAGGCGGCTCGCCCGTATGCTGGGCCGCGGGTGCTTTTCCTCCTCCCTCCCGCTCGGGATCCAGTAGCAAAGGGCCACGGGGCCGCTCAAGGGCTCGCGGAAGCCTCCCCGGCTGCCCGGTACTAACCCAGGGCCCCGGCGCCCATATTTGGCTCCCAAGCGCTCTCTGATAGACTAGCGCAGGGGCGGAGGGGCCCTTTGTTCCCAGTTGGGTGTGAGGCCTTCACGGAGGCCACCGACTCCCGATTTGGCCGTCTGGGGCACACCGTCCAACCCGGCGCTCCAGAGGCTGCGGCGGGGGGTGGGGGTGGGAGGTGGAGGTGTCGGGGCCCGGGAAAGCTGAGTAGGCCTTCCCCGGGATCCCCAGAGGCAGAGGGCTCTGGGGTAAGCCCTCAGCTCTCCGTCCCTTCCTTGCGGAGGGGATGCGGTCGGGCGGGCCTTTGGAAATGCAGATGAGTCGCCTCCTGCTGCTTTTCGCCTGGGCTGAACCTTAGTGACTCAGCCAGCCCCCCTCCTAGCCGTTCCAGAATGAGGGCCACCTTGGCAGGTGAGAAGCGGGGACGACATTTGTAAGGTTCCCCTTCCCTCAAGGAGAGCCTGTCCAGTTTGTAGCCAACTCCCTAACAAACCCTCCGACTCGCCCAATCCCAAGCTCTTGACCGGAGAAGGGGCAACGGCCCGGTACCCCCAGAATGGACCGTCCTCCCTTGGACAGCAGGAGCAGGTCTAGTTTGACTCTGACAATCCGCCCACTAAGGTAGGTGTGGGCCCTTTACCAGGCTGTGAGGGAGATTTGGGGGGCTTTGGCCTGGAGCCCAGGGAGGGCGGGCACCCCAAACCCGCTAGGCTGGTTCTGCAGCCCTTCCCCCACGCAGATATGTGGGGCTGTGTGTGTGAAATCGGCCGTCTGCCGGGCCTCCTTGGTCCATCCATCCCTGCCTGTCAGCTTCTGTTGTCAAAAGAGTTTGGGGCGTGCAGTTCTCTGCCGTATTTAGCAGCATAGAAGAGGCTGCACTTGGAAGTAGTTTCCAGTTGTGTGCTTTGTGGTGGAGGGAGGGCCCTGGATGCCTCTTCTGAAAGGCACAGTCAGCTGCTAGGAAGCCCCGCCCTGCCCTGGCCCTCCCTTCCGGCCCCCAGTGGGGGCATGTGGGGTGACTGCGTGAGCCACCTCTTCCCCTCTGGTGTCTGGATGCTAGGGAGGTGAAGAACGGAAGCTGGGCCAGCTTCCTCTGAGAAAGAGGTTTCTTGACTCTTCTCCCACTTCCAGGGAATTCCTGCAGTTTTCCCCCCTCCACCAGGTAATCCTGTTTCTAGAGTCAGAATTTAAAACCTGACTAGCCATTTACCTGCTATAAACTTGCATAAGCTGCACGGTCTCTGACCCCGTTTCCCCATCTACACCATGAGACTGGGTCAGTGATTCTCAGTCCTGAGTGTGCACCCGTATCACGGGGGTTGGGGTTGGGTCTGGTCCTTGTCCTTGTTTCTGATTCAGTTATGTAGGGGTCTTAGAACTTGCAGTTTCCAACAAGTCCCCAGGTGAAGCTGGTGCTGTCATTTGGGGACACATTTTTATAACCTTTGGGCTGGGTAACACCTAGGGTGTGGTTATGGAGGACCAAGCTCACGGGCTTGAATCTTGGGGGTCAGTGCTTGGCACAGACACCTTAGCTCCGTTGTGATGACAAATCTCTTACTCTTCCTAACACAAGTTGACTGCGCACAATTTCCCATTCTGTCTCCAGGAAGCTCCATAGCTGGAGATGGCCTTGATATCTGACCCCCTCCTCCATGTGATCTCTATAGTTTGTGATTACTTTGATGAACCATTTGTGTCTAGGTGCCACAGATCCACGCAGCCTCCCCCATTGGGGCCAAGGTCTGGTTTCTGTGTTCAATCTGCCATGCCCACTTTTATGCCACTGAGGGCTAGACTGAGGTTTGGGGAACCCCATAGGGCTTACCTAGAGATTTTGTTGAGGCATCTTCGTGTTTAATCAAGGGACGTTCTAGGCCTGCTGTGGGTTTGAATCTTAGCTGTGCTGGTGACCTTGGGCTAGTCTCCTGTGTAATGATGATAATGTGTTCGTCAGGGTGGTGGCAGGATTAAGTGTGATTAAAGGGCCGCCTCATGTTCGGGCTTCTCCCTATTTGGCCTTCATTTCCACGTGGCTGCAGGGAGTGGGGGCAGGGCTATCTGGGAGCTCCTCCCCCCAGCCCACCCCCACCCACCCCCAAGCACGTGGCAGAGCTTCAGGGCAAAGGGGAAGACTGGTTTTCTGTAGGCTGGGAGCCAGCACCAGTTTTTCCTCCTGTACAGTTTGAGTCAGATGGTGGTCTGTCCCCAGCTCTACGGACTGTTCCAGGATCAGGTCATGATCTGGGGGGGTGGGCACACATGGCATTCCAGAGAGAAGTGACTCACCCAAGGTCATGAGGCCACCACCAGTGGCCAGGACAGGGTTCCAGGTGTCTTGACGTCCAGCCCAGCGGCTGTGTCCATGGCACCCCCTCACCCCAGCTGTCTGGGTTATTTTGGGCTCCCTCCCATGCCAGCTGTCTGCTGGCATCACTGGTAGCTGTGGAAGCTGGTTGAAAGTAGCTGGCGTGGTGCTGTTGGCCACCATGCCTGGGCCTTCTGAGGGTCTTCCAAGTCCCAGATAAGGTGGTGTTGGTCCATTTTGTTCTCTGGGGAGAAGGGGATGCACCCCACTGCACGGGGCAGCACACTTCCCCTACCTGGGGATGGGGAAAAGCACTGTAAAATTTGATGAGGCCCACAGTATCCTGTGAGCCTCTTACCTCCTTCCACACTCCCCCCAAACCACCTGAGGTTTAAATTATACTCGGCCACTGTTGTCCTCACCTGGCAGTTCTGCCACCTGAAGGTGTCCTGAGTTCCCTTGGATAGAGTCCTGGGGGGTCACCGGGGCAGGTGTCTTTTACCTCCTTTGGGCATTGGGTGGTGAAATAATTTAAATCTTCCCCTCCCTGCATCCTGGAGGGTTACAGCCAGTTTCTCCACCCAGCCCTCAGATCAATTAGGGAGCAATTAGGTGCTAAACTGTGGTCTGGGTGTGATTCTTAGAAGGGAGAGGTGTCCCTCCCCGCTACCATTTCTCTTTCTACCTCTTTGTCACCAACCCCAACCCCCTGGGGCTGGGAGCGGCAAGCCACTCTCCAGGGGCTGCGGTTCCCCCTGGCCCAGAGGGTGGCCCCGCCCCTGGTTGCGCAGGGGTCTGGGGGCGGGGCCGCTCCTGGCGCTGCTGTGAGGGCGGCCTGGAGAGGGCCACGCCAGCGGAAGGGTGGCCCTGGGCTCTAGGAGGTGGCCGAACCTGCTTTACTACTGGATGCCAGGGTCCCGCCCCTTCCGGCCCATAGTGGAACACGACTTTTGGACCCTCTGGGTGGAAACCCAGCCTCTGTGCTGTGGAGAGAAGCACCCTTCTATCCTGGCCACTGTGTCCAATGCTGGCTGTGGACCTCAGCAAGTTCCCACCCCTCTGGGAGGCAAGACCTCCCCATGTGAACCAAGGGGAAGAAGTTGGTTGATAATCATTTGAGTTGTTTCTAAGTCTGGCTTTGTGAGGGGAGCATTTTTGTACTTGAGCAGTGGACCCCCACCCCCAAAGTGCTGAGGCACAGAGAAAGTCCTTGACTTCTGAGGCCACCCTTGGCCATCTCTCATCTCTAGGACCTCAAAGAACAGGAAGGCTGTTTCCCCTGGAGTGGATGACATTTCAGGTGCGTAGTTACCTCTCAAGGTATTCTGAGGCACTAGGAAAGTGGAAGCCATTAGAATTGTCATTAACTTCCCACAGTGACCTGTGCTGGCCAGACTTTGCTTAACAAAACAAGTGAATCTGGCCCCTACTTATCTCCTGTGCTCAGTTGGCATCACTGTGACACAGGCCACATGAACTCGCCTCACAAATGCCACCTGGCCAGCTCCCCTAAGCTTCTGTGTCCAACAGCTCTGTGGCAAGAACCAATTTGCCCTCCTAAATCTCTAGGAATTCCTAGTGAATAGAAAGCAAATTGCATGGGTTCTCAGAACATCTCCCAGGTAAGGGAGCAGGGCTCCCTGGGTGTGTTGGCATGCCCAGCTCCGCAGCTGGCCTGGCTCCTAGGTATTTTTATGTATAGATCCAGCCTGTACACCACCACTGGAATTGGATCCAAATCAAACACATTCCAGGCCCAGTGGGGCTTGGGTTTTGCCAGCCTCTTGGCCAGGCAGGGGTGGGTGGATGGGCTGAGGCCAGTGTCAGCTGGTCTGCCTGGACCTGGGAATGCTGAGAAGACTCACTTTTCCTTTTCCTCCCTCCCCCTCAGTTTTATGTAAGTCCTTTGTTCTGTCTTAAAACATCCCATTTCTCAGATGGAGAAAGTGGAAACAGGCCTGAGGATTTTGAGGAAAGTCAGGAGCCCTCCTATGGGCTCATGAAGTTAAGTTGGATTCAGGTGACACAGTTTGCTCAGAATGGGGTGACCCTCCTGCAGGAATTCTCCCCAGGTCCCTCCCAGATGAGGTAGCTTCCCTCGCTGAGCTTCAGGGTCCCTGACTGACGTCAGGCCTGGGTCTGGCTGCAAACGTAAGTGGCCCCCCTCACTCAAAAGTCCCCTTCTGTCCTCTCTCCCCTTCTGTGGTTCTGGGGAGCCTCACTACTGACATGTCATTAGACCAGGTGCCCTCCTCTTTCTCGTTTGCACCAGCCAATCACAGCTCCTCCCTAGTCACAGGAGAGAGCTTGAGGGCCTAGTTTTGGCTGGTTTCCCTAATGCCAACACCCCACTTGAGCCCAGCAGCCAGGCTGTCCCTGATCTAACCCCAGGTACCTTGACAACCACGTGAAGCCTCCCTCCTCATTCTCCAGCCACTGCAGAACCTCTGTCCAGGCTGGGTACCCATCCTCCTTCCACTGGCCCACTCTCCCAACACTGCCAGTTGTAGTTATGTGCCACCAAGCTCAACCTTCCCCGAACCCGGCAGATCTAAAACTGTTCACATCTCCAAACTCTTTGGACTTTCCCCAAGACTCAGCTTCTCATAGGCAGGAATACAATTGCCTCTCAATAAATTTGTGTTGCAAAAAAAGGAATGGCTGTAAATTTGTCCAGGCGTATTTGGGCTCTGCCGGTCGAAAAGGCTGGGCTTCAATTGGCGGTCCCTGCTGCCCTCTGGTGGTTAGGCCCTGCCTTGCATCCGCTGCAAAACGACCCCGTTTTTATGGTACTGCCCCGTTGGCAATTTCCTCCCCTGAAGTAAGTTTACTGATCTTTCTGGGAACTTGAAAATTGGGAAACTTTGGAGTAGGGTGGGGGCAAAAAAAAAATTTCTGAGTCACACCAGTCCCTCTTTGAGGGAACTACCAGAAGTCCTATCCCCGCTTGAACGGACCTGGCTTTCTCCCTTGGCCATGCCCCACTGCGTGGCTGCTGCACACCGGCTCCAGGGGTTCCCTGCCATTCCTGACCATTAGCTTGGGTTCTGCGAAGAAGCCCAGGGTCGCAGAAAAGAAGGGATGGAGGGCAGGGTTGGTCTCGGCCAGCTGCCGCACAGTGTTCATAGTGAGTGCTCAATAAGCTGTTGTGATCAGGGGCTGGGCTGTGGGAGGACTGGTGAAAATCCGTGGGATGAAGGATATGTGGCTGCTGGCCAGAGAACAAATTTAGGCCTGCGGGTAGGGGTTAAAGGAGGGAGGAGCCCAGCTGATCTCAATTAGACGTACTCCAACGTACCCAGTCGGTTCCCCGACGGTATCTTAGGCTCAAGCCTCCGGCTCCCGCTAAAAAGAGACTCCCGCCCAAGTGATTTGGGGCAACGCCCCCGGAAAGGGTATTCGGGACCGCTCACCTGCTCCCCAAGCCACTTGCGCTTAGGTGGTCGTCCGGCAGAGGGCGCCAGACAGCCACCTTGCACCCCTAGGGAGAAGGAGGGGTAGGTGGAATGAACCGCTATTTCCCACCCGCAACCCGGATCTGCATGGGCGCCCGGAGGGCCAGACCAAGAGGGCAGACACGACTCTCGTGCCAGCGTCTTCCTTGGCACCACCAACCTACCTGTTGTAGTGAACCAGGTCAGAGACGGACTTGCCCAGAGCCACACAGCTGGGGCGGAGCAAAGCTGCAGGCTTTTCCCAGAGCTTGGGAGCAAGGCTCCTGGAACCCTGGTGCTGGGGGAACAGCCTGCCAATCAAAGTGTCCCTGTCCGACGGGGGAGGCCGAGCCGGCCAATCAGAGGGTCCCTGCCAGAAGGCGGAGCCTGCCAATCGGGGTGCCAGGCAAGGAACCACTGAAATGATCTGATCTTGGGGGTCGGGGACGCGCTCTAACGCTCCAGGGAAGGGTGGGATATGTGCTTGCGGCTGAGCACTGTGTTTCTCAGTTGCCTCAGTTTCCCTGGGAATGAGAGGTGAACGCCCTGAGCCAAGACCCTATCAGGAAGGAAACAGGCTGGGAGGTGGGCCGGGTGGCTGCCTGGCGGAGGCGGTGGCGGCGGCTGCTGGAAGGGACTGGACCTCTCCTAGCTCCACCCCCGGGCCTGCCCCCGCCCCCGCCCCGGAGCTCTCAGCCCCAGCGCTCTGCCCGGCGCGCCCTAGCCAGTGCTGCGGGCTCCGGGCCATGAACGCCCCTGGGGCCCCGGGCCCGGGCCCGGGTAGGAAGGAACTTAAGATCGTGGTCGTGGGCGACGGCGGCTGCGGCAAGACTTCACTGCTCATGGTGTACAGCCAGGGATCCTTCCCCGAGGTGAGGCCCGCTGGGGGGCTGAAGGGGGTCAGGCTCGGGGTGGGGGACGGACTTGGGACCACTGGGGGGGCTAGGGACGGCCCTAAACCTGCGACCGCAGCCGGGACCTCGGCTCCCCGGCATCCTGCGCGCAGAGGCAACCGTCACGCCAGGGCACCACGGGGGAATTCCAGAGCCCAGCGGGATGTGGGGGCTGAACCTGATGGGATGAAGGTGGAAGAAGGATCCAGGTGGATCCCGGGCCCCCGCCGCAGCCCTTAAGAACCAACCCGACCCTTCTCCGACAGCACTACGCCCCATCCGTGTTCGAGAAGTACTCGGCCAGCGTGACGGTGGGCAGCAAGGAGGTGACCCTGAACCTGTATGACACGGCCGGTGAGTGCGCCTGCGCGCCGAGGGTTCCTGGGTCCGCCTGAAGAACACCCGCCTGGCATCCCCCCTGGCAACCTCTGCGGGGCCCTGCCATCTTATCATCCCTGGAGGCCTCGGAGGGGCGCTGGCTGGGTGGCCATGGGAGCTGAGAGTGTCTCATTTGCCCCATATGTAAACGAGGGTATTTGGGTGAGCTGAGCTCCTGGACACCCTCTGAGACCTGACATGCTAAGAACACACAGCTTCGTTCCTCTCCTGCGGTTCTAGAAAGACGTGGGCTGTGCTTCTGCTTCCCATAGTCCCAGGCTTTTGTGTCTTACATGCTGTGTTATCAAGATTCTGTGGGCTGCAGATTTGAATCCCCTTGTGCTAGGATTCTTTGGGCTGTGTTTCTGAGTCCTTCGGTTCTAGAATGGACAATAGATAGAGCCTGTGACCCCAGGATTCCGTTGTAGACAATCCTGAGGCTCCAGGGTCCTGTGGATGGAAGTTCTGAGTCCACCCTTCTGGGATTCCACCAGCTACAGTGCATGGCTCCGGAATTCCGTGGTCTACAGTTTTGAGCCCATGTTTCTGGGATTCTGTGGCTACAATTCCTTGTCTTCCTGGTTCCCTGGGAAGAAACCAGGTGCTAAGGAGGAAACAAAGCTCTAGGGAATGTAGGTCCAAAATAAGTTTCTCTCTGCCACCTGCAGCATCTAATGCAAGTGGATTTATGCTAATTGCGTCAGAGTCAGCAGAGTCCCTGCTGTTGGGGGATAGATAGGAAGACGAGTATAGATGAGTGGGAGGATTGTAACTCTCGTTGGAGGGGGGCCTGCCCGCAGGAACTTCCATCCTGCTCTGCCCCCCCCCCCTCTGGCTGAATCAACATTGGGGAGCAAAGGTCAGGATCCCTAGCTGGAGCCTCACCCATCCTCCATGACTCAGTGTTTAGTACCTGCATGGAACCATGTCATCAGGAGCCCCTTTCCCTGCAGCCAAGCCTTGTGTGTATGAGGTGAAGTAAGTCTCCTGGCCTTGAAAGAAGCCAAACTCCAGCACACACCTCTCCCCCCACCCCAAGGCTGCCAGGAGCATCTCTCATTCCACCCTAGAGAGAATCAGAAAAGGGGCTGCCCAGCCCCAGGCCTCTCCTGCCTTCTTGACTTGGGGCAGGCTTTGCTAATCCCTGCCACAGTGGCCTCTGAAGACCCCCTCTCGTTGGATTAGGGCCCCCCAGGGTGACCTCCAGAACAAGGCCATGCCTCCAGCCCCATGAACTGGGAAAGCCACAGGCTTCTAAGGGATTCCCAAGGGTATGGCCTCAACAGCAGTAAAGCTGTGTTGTGTGCTGTCCAGGACCCAGGGAAGGGCAGGTTCTGAACCACACTGTGGGCGGAGTGCTGGTAGGGCAGGGACAGTCAGGGGGCTGTTTTGCTCTCTCCTCTCTCCTTTGTCCTCAGAGCCTTTCCTGTAGATCTCAGGTTCACTGTCCAGGGCAGCCTCCCCAGCATAGGGACCACTGCCTGGCCTCACCCAGAGAAAGCTGCTCAGAGAACATCCATGTCAAAGACAATTGGCATCAGGGCAGACTGTCTCATGGAGGCTCTGGAAAGCTTCTACTCAGTGTGAGGAAGGGTTTATACTGAGCTGCCGTGGGCGGAATGGAGGGGCGCCACACCGGCCTCATCAGAAGCATGCAGTCACTGGGGTGGCGATGACCCCGTCCACCACCTCCTACCCCCTGCCAGCTTCCCTGGCTGTGTCCTCCGAGACACCCAGGTCTCAGTTTCCTCATTTGTAATCAGGTCTAAAACAGTTGTGAGGATTAAGTCAGATTCCAGCACTCAGCACAGGAAAGGGCTTGCTAAGTGGTGTCGTTATGATTTTTTAAATCTCCAGTCATTCAAGCACAAGCCTGTTCTTCTGAATACGTGGCCTGCTAGGGCATGGTGCAGGCCCCTACCCACGGGGCAAGCAGGACTCTTCGTAGCTGCAGAACAGCAGAGCTGGGGTTTGAACCTCTCAGGGGCACCCCGGTGGGAGTAGAATGGCCCACAGTCAGCAGGATGGCCCAAGGAGGGACACTCAGTGAAGAAGAAACATGGCTGCTCCCTCAAGGGTGCCCCACTGTCAGGAAGAGTGTGACAGACTCGGTTGTTCCTCTTCCATACACCAGTGCCCAGCACGGTGCTTGGCCTAGAGCTAGGCTTGTGGAATGAATGAAAAATAAATCTGGATGCAGAGATGCCTCTGGAAGAGGGCCGGGGTGAAAACGGTGATGAGATTCGTCTCCACCACCTATGGGTGTTCGGATATCAGCAGAAAGTGGCAGAAAAGAACAGTGAGGTGACCAACTAAAAAAAGACAGACTAAGAGGATGAGGGGAGCTGCCCAGCTGAAGATGAGTCTGGTAAAGGTTGTTGTAGAAGATTCTAGAACCTGATGACCTAGACCCTGGGGGAAGGGGGTAGACAAGGCAGCATCTTTCCAACCAACCACTGGTGACCAGAGTAGTGGGACAAGGGTGGACACTGGAGGCTGACTCTCTGGGACCTTGGCCACCCGAGTCCGTGTGGGAGGTCAGTCAGGCTGCTTATCTCCATGCTGTGGAAGCAGCTGCAGACACCGCAGGGATGCGAGGGTGAAGGGAGGGGTGAAGAGCTCTGGTGCTCAAAGGTGAAGGGGGGCGGGGGCCATGAGCACCCACTGCCCTAGCAGCCTCCCAGCCCTGGCGGCTCAGGCAGGAAGCTGTGGTGAGGGCTGATGTTTCCTGGGCCGCGGGGAGGCAGCTGAGGTGGGATGTTAAGACACCAATTAGAGACAGAGCTGTCTGGGCCTTGGGTGGGGCCCAGGGTTGGGTGTCACAGGATGGGGTTGGGGGTGGGGGATGCCACAGAGGTGGGGAGCTGTGGTCCCTGCCCCAGTCTAAGATGTGAGCAGTAGGAAATGGAGAGGCAAAGGAGTTGCTAAGACAAGGATCAGGGATGAGATGGGTGGCCAAGAGCCAGGAGCCCTGGAGGCTGTGGGTCAGTGCAATCATGGGCTCAGCTCCGGCTGAGATGCCTCGACCCCCCCCATCTCGGGAGGATACGCAGATGGGCGGACCCCAATAGCACCAGTAAAAGTGGGTTCTGCTTCTGGCTTCCTCTTCTCATGCTGCCTGAACCCCTCCCCTGAGCAACACCCTTGTGGGAGCTGGGAACCACCTGTCCTGTGTGTGTCCTCCAGCAGATTTGGGGACCACTGGTCTGATGACACTCTCGGTCCTCAACCCAGCTCTGGGCCTTAGTGACCCCAGGAAAGATGACTGCCACCCCAGACTGCCTGCTGAAGCAAAGCTTCTTCCCACAAAGTAAATACTCTCAGGCGGGTCGAGAGCCTCACTTCCTCCTAGCCCCAAAACACCGCCAACTTCAGGAAGATGGGTGGCTTCAAGGGGATCCATGGCCAAGATGTCCTTTCCTGGCCAGAAACAAATGCATCCTTTCACACATAACTCTGGGGCTTTTTTACCTCTCAAGCCCATTTGCAGAGGCCAGAGTGGGACCCCTGAGAACCTCCAGGAAGTCACCTGACTTGGCCCCTTTAAGCCTTCGCATCACTGTGGGTAAATGGTAGTAAATAGTGAATGTGGGTAAATGGAGGGTAATAGCATCATCTTGAGGCTAGGAGGCCCCCTAAAACTTGTCGGTCCAAAGATCAGGGGTTAGAAACCCTCACCCTGGCCCCAGGCCCTTGGAAGTTTCTATTTCAATGGTAACCATAGTAGCAGTCCCTCACTTTTGTCCAGCATGGCTCAGCTGACAAGTCCTTTACCTCCAGTATCAGGAGCAGGGTTATCACCCCCTTTTCCAGATAAGGAAACTGAGGCCCAGAGAGGGAAGGTGCCAAGGTCATGGAACATGAGTCTGAGTGGAGCCTGGCTCTCCTGACTCACAGGGAGAGGTGTCTAGGACACTGCACCCCTCCCAAGGAGAGAGCACCAGAAGTCCATTACCTGCAGGCCCGGTCCCCACGTGGAAGCCTGCACTGAATCCTGGGGAAAGCTGACACAGGCACAATCAAGAAGGCAACCTGGAGGAGGCGGTGCGGTGTGAGTTGGCTGCTTATCCCCTCCTAGAGTCAGTCTCTGTTTGCCTGCCTGTGTTGGCAGCCTTGTCCTCCCCAGTCAGGGCTGGGGCTTACAGGGCAAGGACCGCTCCTACCCTCTGGGGTGGACTGAGAGAGGCATCCCAATAACCCTGCCTCTGGTCCTCTGACATTTACAGAGAGCTTCCTCTTAGCTTTGTGACCTTGGGCAAGTCACTTCCCCTCTGTGCTTCAGTTTCTGCATCTGTAAAATGGGGATAACAATAGCCCTACCTTATAGGTTGGGGAAAAGATGAGTAACAATGAGTCAGCGAGGTAAAGAACTTTGAATGGGGCCTGGCATATAATGGGTGAGCATTGCTGATAAATACTGTTAATATTAACCATTTTTATTATTATTGTCATCAAGGCTCACCTGCTTCTTACACATCCATTTCACAGATGAGGAAACTGAGGTCTAGAAATTAATTCCCAATTGGGAAAGCTGGGGAAGGCTTCCTGGGAGGATTGGCACTTATAGAGTGGCTTGGCAGGCAGCTGACCTTGAAGGTGGGACTGAGTTGATGCTCCAGTTCACAGGAAGCCTGTCTCTGACCTTGAAAAGGGCCCTCCTCTGCCACGTGGGCACCTAAAGGGAAGAATTTTCCCTGCCCAGTCCAACCTCCCAGGGTGGCTGCTTAAATTAACCCTGGTGATGGAAATGAAATGCCCTTGAGAACGCTGGAAGCCATGGAGATTATCATTACACTTACATTCACCAAGCGCTCACCCAGCAGGGTCATACATGCTCGTGTGGGAGACCAAAAAACCCAGAAAAATCCCAGGAAGAAAAGCACAGCCACAGTTGGTCATGGGACAGACTGCAAAGGAGGCTGCTGTTTCAGAGCAGTCAGGAAAGTTCTCTTGGAGGTGACATTTCTGCAGACAACTGAGGAAAGGAGGGAGCGAGCCATGCCAGTGTCTGAGAAGAGCCTTCTAGAAGAGGGAACAGCAAAGATAGAGGCCCCAAGGCGGGAGCAAGAGAGGTCTGACTTCCTCTTTCAACCTGCTGCAGCCCGACTTCTGCTGAAATCATCCCAGGCCGGAACTGCTAAACCCAGTGGCACATCTCAGCCCTCGTCCCTGCTGCATCTGAACAACTTAAAGATAACACCCAGCCAGTAGTGACTAGACACCTACCAGGGGCCAGGAATTATCTTTAAGGACAGACGTGATTCCTCTCCTGGGGGTGCTAATAGTCCACGGGAGACAGGCAAGAACCAAAGAGACCTGTGAGTCCAGGCAGCAGATGGACAGGGCGGGGTGGACTTCTCTTGATGAGGGACAGCCCCTCAGGAATCACTGAGCAAGAGGGCAGCGTTGGGACACGACGGGCCCCTTTCCTCTACTTGTCCACCCCTGCCATATTTCTTAAAGGGAATGAGGATATATGTTACGCTGGAATTAATGAGCCACATCATTGCATCGTAGAGGCCCAGACCTATTTTTGCACAATACAAAGCAGAACACAGCATTGCAGAGGCCCAGCAGAAGGAATGCTCAGCTTGGAACTAGGTGAACTGGGTTGAGTTCCTGGCTCCGTCCCTGATTCAGTGACTACAGGCCAGTCACTTCATTTCCCTGAAACTCATTTTCTTTCCATATAAATGGGAGTATTCCTTCATAAGTTCCCTGACTAGCACATCAGGTAATGGGTATAAGGATTTTTTAATCATTCATAGGTGAAAGCACTGTAAAAAGTGTATAACATATAAGAGGGTATTAAGTAGTAGAGAGAAGGCAATTATCCTGAAAAAGGCAATCATATGCATAGTCAGTCTGAATATTCAAAAATAAAAATACCAGGAAGAAAATGGGAAAAGATGAGGGAAAGGCATTCCAGGTATGGACAACAGCAAGTACAAAGGCTCTGAAGCATAAGTTCTTGGTGGGTGTGAGAAACAGCAAGGAGGCCACCTGGCCGGACCACAGTGAGTGAGGGGGTCTGGAGGGAGGGAGATGAAGTCAGGGCCCTTAGGGGCCAGGTCATATGGACAACTGGGAGGTGTTTAGATTTTATACAGTGGGTAAGAGGGAGCCATTGAAGGTGTTTCAGTTGAGGGGAGAGAGGCAGGATTTTACTTGTCACAGTTTTAAGATCCATCTGCCAGGTAGAGAAGGGATTCAGTGAGGCGCAGCAGCAGACCAGGGAAGAGGTGGCAGGGGACACTGAGGGTGGCTTGGATAAGGATGCTGTCCAATAAGACTTACTGCAGTGATGGAACTGTTCTGCCTCT
>JAVSCE010004569.1:0-79079 GCA_032199065.1 Smutsia gigantea
CAGGAAGGAAAAAAAAAAGTGCGCGCTTTCTTCAGCGGTCTTAAAGAGACAGGAGCCCAGCGGAGGAGCCGGATCGCCCCAGCACACTCAGCCCAGCAGGCTGGGAGTCCTGGGGAGTTTCAGACGCCTTAGCTGGCGGCTGAGGAAGCGTAGCCATACTTAACACTTCTCACTGAGATCAACAGCCTCCTATTCGTTCCCACCCCTGCCAGAGCGATAAAGGGCCCTGCGGAGTGGCACAGTCACAGCTGTGGAATAGTGGGGCAATAGCGCCACCTAGAGCATTCCCACAGAATCTACGTCCGGTGGGCTTTTTTTTTTGTTTTTTTTGTTTTGCTTTGTTTTTTGTTTTGTTTTTGTTTTTTCTTTTTTTCTTTTTTTCTCTTTTTTCTTTTTTTCTTTCTTATCTTTTTTTTTCTTCTCTTTTTAAAGTCTTAAAGAGCTCAGCTGACCTACGTGGCAACTATCAGTGACCAAATTATACAGCCATGAAAAGACAGAGGAATATGGTTCAGACCAAAATCAACCAGACAACCCCAGAGAGGGAGTCTGAAGGGATGGAAATGTACAGCCTCCCTGAAAAAGAATTTAGAATAAAAGTCATAACCATGCTGATGGACCTACAGAGAAATGTGCAAGAGCTGAGGGAGGAAGTGAGGGAACTGAGGAAAGACAATACAGAAATCACACAAGCGATCGACGGGCTTAACAGCAGAATGGATGAGATGCGAGAGACTGTTAATGGAATAGAAAACAGAGAACAGGAGTACAGAGCAGCTGAGGCAGAGAGAGATAAAGGATTTCTAGGAATGAAAGAATATTAAGAGAACTGTGTGACCAATCCAAACGGAACAATATTCGCATTATAGGAGTACCAGAGGAAGAAGAGAGAGAAAAGGGATAGAAAGTGTCTTTGAAGAAATAATTGCTGAAAACTTTCCCTCGCTGGGGAAAGAAGTAGTCTCGCAGTCCACCGAAGCTCATAGATCTCCCAACACAAGGGACCCAAGGAAGACAACACCAAGACACATAATAATTAAGATGGCAAAGATCTAAGATAAAGACAGGGTATTAAAGGCAGCTAGAGAGAGAAAAAAGATCACCTACAAAGGAAAACCCATCAGACTATCATCAGACTTCTCAACAGAAACCTTACAGGCCAGAAGAGAAGGGCATGATATATTTAACGTTATGAAACAGAAGGGCCTCGAACCAAGAATATTGTATCCAGCACGATTATCCTTTAAATATGATGGAGGGATTAAACAATTTCCAGATAAACGAAAGTTAAGAGAATTTGCCTCTCATAAACCACCACTACAGGATATCTTAAATGGACTGCTCTAGAGGGAAGCACACCTAAGGCTAAAAAGATGTCACCAGAGAAAAAAAAATCATAGCAAAGAAAGCAGACCATCCAAATACCAACTAAAGGCAAAGAATAAAACACCTATTATAGTAAGAATGGAGGAGGAAGAATAAGAAGGGAGAGAAATAAAGAAACATCAGACTGTGTTTACAATAACTTAACAAGAAAGTTAAGTTAGATTGTTAGATAGTAAAGAAGCAACCCTTGAACCCTTGGTAACCACGAATCTAAAGCCAGCAATGGCAATAAGTACATATCTATCAATAATCACCCTAAATGTAAATGGACTGAATGCACCAATCAAAAGACACAGAGTAACAGAATGGATAAAAAAGCAAGACCCATCTATATGCTGCCTACAAGAAACTCACCTCAAATCCAAAGATATATACAGACTAAAAGTGAAGGGATGGAAAAAGATATTTCATGCAAACAACAAAGAGAAAAAAGCAGGTGTTGCAGTACTTGTATCAGACAAAATAGACTTCAAAACGAAGAAAGTAGCAAAAGATAAAGAAGGACATTACATAATGATAAAGGGGTCAGTCCAACAAGAAGATATAACCATTATAAATATATATGCACCCAACACAGGAGCGCCAGCATATGTGAGACAAATACTAACAGAATTAAAGGAGGAAATAGACAGCAATGCATTCATCTTAGGAGACTTCAACACACCACTCACTCCAGAGGACAGATCAACCAGACAGAAAATAAGTAAAGACACAGAGACACTGAACAACACACTAGAACAGATGGACCTAACAGACATCTACAGAACTCTACACCCAAAAGCAACAGGATACACATTCTTCTCAAGTGCACATGGAACATTTTCCAGAATAGACCACATACTAGGCCACAAAAAGAACCTCAGTAATTTCAAAAATATTGAAATCCTACCAACCAACTTCTCAGATCACCAAGGTATAAAACTAGAAATAAATTTTAGAAAGAAATCAAAAAGGCTCACAAATACATGGAGACTTAACAACACTCTCCTAATTAATCAATGGGTTAACGACCAAATCAAAACAGAAATCAAAGAATATATGGAGACTAATGACAACAACAACACAAAGCCACAACCTCTGTGGGATGCAGCAAAGGCAGTTCTAAGAGGAAAGTATATTGCAATCCAGGCCTATTTAAAGAAGGAAGAACATTCCCAAATGAATAGTCTAAAGACACAATTACTGAAATTGGAAAAAGAAGAACAAGTGAGGCCCAAAGTCACCAGAAGGAGGGACATAATAAAGATTAGAGAAGAAATAAATAAAATTGAGAAGAATAAAACAAGAGAAAACATCAATAAAACCAAGAGCTGGTTCTTTGAAAAAATAAACAAAATAGATAAACCCCTAGCCAGACTCATTAAGAGAAAAAGAGAATCTATACCCATAAACACAATCAGAAATGAGAAAGGAAAAATCACGACGGACCCCACAGAAATACAAAGAATCATAAGAGAATATTATGAGAACATATATGCTAACAAGCTGGAAAACATAGAAGAAATGGACAACTTCTTAGAAAAATAGAGCCTTCCAACACTGACCAAGCAAGAAACAGAAAAACTAAACAGACCAATCACCAGTGACGAAATAGAATTGGTAATCAAAAAACTACCCAAGAATAAAACCCCTGGGCCTGATGGATTCACCTCTGAATTCTACCAGACGTATAGAGAAGAAATAACACCGATTCTCCTTAAAGTTTTCCAAAAAATAGAAGAGGAGGGAATACTTCCAAACTCATTCTATGAAGCCAGCATCACTCTAATACCAAAACCGGGCAAAGACCTCACCAAAAAAGAAAATTACAGACCAATATCCCTGATGAACGTAGATGCAAAAATACTCAACAAAATATTAGCAAACCGAATTCAAAAATACATCAAGAGGATCATACACCATGATCAAGTGGGATTCATCCCAGGGATGCAAGGATGGTACAACATTCGAAAATCCATCAACATCATCCACCACATCAACAAAAAGAAGAACAAAAACCACATGATCATCTCCATAGATGCTGAAAAAGCATTTGACAAAATTCAGCATCCATTCCTGATTAAAACTCTCAACAAAATGGGTATAGAGGGCAAGTACCTCAACATCATAAAGGCTATATATGACAAACCCACAGCTAACATCATACTTAACGGCGAGATGCTGAAAGCTTTTCATCTAAGATCGGGAACAAGACAGGGATGCCCACTCTCTCCACTGTTATTCAACATAGTACTGGAGGTCCTAGCCACAGCAATCAGACAAAACAAAGACATACAAGGCATCCAGATTGGTAAAGAAGAAGTCAAATTGTCACTATTTGCAGATGACATGATACTCTACATAAAAAACCCTAAAGATTCCATTCCAAAACTACTAGAACTAATATCTGAATTCAGCAAAGTTGCAGGATACAAAATTAACACACAGAAATCTGTTGCTTTCCTATACACTAATGATGAACTAACAGAAAGAGATATCAGAAAAACAATTCCATTCACAATTGCATCAAAAAGAATAAAATACCTAGGAATAAACCTAACGAAGGAAGTGAAAGACCTGTACTCTGAAAACTACAAGACACTCCTAAGAGAAATTAAAGAGGACACTAACAAATGGAAATGCATCCCATGCTCTTGGCTAGGAAGAATCAATATTGTCAAAATGGCTATACTACCTAAACCAATCTACAGATTCAATGCAATCCCTATCAAACTACCAACAGCTTTCTTCAATGAACTGGAACAAATAATTTTCATATGGAACCACAAAAGACCCCGAATAGCCAAGCAATACTGAGAAGAAGGAATAAAACAGGGGGAATTACACTCCCTGACTTCAAGCTCTACTACAAAGCCACAGTAATCAAGACAATTTGGTATTGGCACAAAAACAGACCCACAGACCAGTGGAACAGAATAGAAAATCCAAACATTCACCCAAACATATACAGTCAATTAATATTTGATAAAGGATCCTTGGATATACAATGGGGAGATGACAGCCTCTTCAGCAGCTGGTGTTGGAAAAACTGGACAGCTACATGTAAGAGAATGAAACTGGACTACTGTCTAGCCCCATACACAAAGGTTAACTCAAGGTGGATCAAAGACCTGAATGTAAGTCATGAAACCATAAAACTCTTAGAAAAAAACATAGGCAAAAATCTCTTGGACATAAACATGAGCGACTTCTTCATGAACATATCTCCCCGGCAAGGGAAACAAAAGCAAAAATGAACAAGTGGGACTATATCAAGCTGAAAAGCTTCTGTACAGCAAAGGACACCATCAGTAGAACAAAAAGACATCCTACAGTATGGGAGAATATATTCATAAAAAACGTATCTGATAAAGGGTTGACATCCAAAATATATAAAGAACTCACGCACCTTAACAAACAAAAAGCAAATAATCCAATTAAGAAATGGGCAGAGGACATGAATAGACACTTCTCTAAAGAAGAAATTCAGATGGCCAACAGGCACATGAAAAGATGCTCCACTTCACTAATCAGAGAAATGCAGATTAAAACCACAATGAGATATCACCTCACACCAGTGAGGATGGCCAAAATCCAAAACACAAACAACAAATGTTGGCGGGGATGTGGAGAAAAGGGAACCCTCCTACACTGCTGGTGGGAATGCAAATTAGTTCAACCATTGTGGAAAGCAGTATGGAGGTTCCTCAAAAAACTCAAAATAGAAATGCCATTTGACCCAGGAATTCCACTCCTAGGAATTTACCCTAAGAATGCAGCAGCCCAATTTGAAAAGGACAGATGCACCCCTATGTTTATTGCAGCACTATTTACAATAGCCAAGAAATGGAAGCAACCTAAGTGTCCATCAGTAGATGAATGGATAAAGAAGAGGTGGTACATATACACAATGGAATATTATTCAGCCATAAGAAGAAAACAAATCCTACCATTTGCAACAACATGGATGGAGCTAGAGGGTATTATGCTCAGTGAAATAAGCCAAGCCGAAAAAGACAAGTATCAAATGATTTCACTCATATGTGGAGTATAAGAACAAAGAAAAAAACTGAAGGAACAAAACAGCAGCAGACTCACAGAACCCAAGAACGGACTAATAGTTACCAAAGGGAAAGGGACTGGGGAAAATGGGTGGGAAGGGAGGGATAAGAGGGAAAAAGGGGCATTACGATTAGCAGATGTAATGTTGGGGGGGCACGGGGAGGGCAGTACAACTCAGAGAAGACAAGTAGTGATTCTATAGCATCTCATTACGCTGATGGACAGTGATTGTAATGGGGTTGTTGGGGGGGACCTGATGAAGGGGTAGTTTAATAACCGTAACATTGCACATGTAATTGTAGATTAATGATAATAAAATAAATTATATTTAAAAAAGAAAAGAAAGAAAGTGGCTCGGCTCTGGGCAGAAGCCATGCTGGGGTCCTAAGCATGGTGAGCTGACCTGGACGCAGCCCTGAAACACTGCACCCCGGTGAGCTCAACAGGGCCTGGCCTTCAGCCCCAGCTCACCTGCCCACCAGGAGGCCCAGAAGTCTCAATGCCTGGTGTGTCTGTCCTCTCAGTTTCCCAGCCCGCCTCCCCACCAGAGCCTTCCTCACCTTGTGGTGGCATCTCTGGGGCTGCGGCTGAAGTTCTCCTACAGCTGCTGCTCAGGGGACACACGTGCCAGGGCCAGCCAGGCACTCAGAGAACACTGAGGCTCCAAGATGGATGGCCATTGGGTGTCCTCAAAGCCGCCTTGTCTGCCTGCCCATCTTCCATTCAACTCTCTAGGCCTGGCTCTTTTTATGTCACTGCCTCCAGGAAGGAATCCCTGATTTCAGGCTGGTCAGCTGCCTGTCTGGGCCCCCACAGGCCCACAGCACTCTGCCCTTGCTCATTTGGGTCTGTAGAGAATTGGATAAAGAAGAAAATGAAAACAACTCAAGACACACTTCTCTTTCTGCCCAGCCCCTGAATGGTTCAGACCCAGGACGGGGGCCCACTGTGGAATTGCAGAATGAAAATAGGGGGCTCGCTGTTCAAAAAGCAGGAAAAATGTGTCCTTAAAGGTGCTAACATACAAAACATGATCTCTTCTCCCACAGTCTCTCTTTCAACTTATATGGTGTTCTTAAAAATTTGCTATTAAATGTCCTTCTAAGTAAAGAAAAATTAAAATGTAAAATTATTAGCATGTTGCCATTTTGTTCTTTACCATTTGTTCCGCTTTATGCTGTCCAACTGCACATATAAGAGCATTTAATTCCAGTATGGAATCACCATATTTCCACAATTGATACCATGCCTTGTACGTGCACACACATTTCATTCTTACACCAACAGTAGAAACATTGCCCAGAACTCACCTGTGTTTATTTCATTTTTGACACGCATGCATTAAACCAGCCCCCTCTGCTTATGGTGTAGAAGGACAGACTGAAGGGAAAATAGCCTGTGAGTTGCCCTATCTCTGCCTTTCCTTCTATGTCATCATTTTGGCTAATGCAGGGAAGTACCAGGTATGAAAGGGCGTGTTAGGGCTCCCCGGTCCCTCGTGATTCTGCCACCGCCCATCTGGTCTTCTTTTTGCATTCCGCGCAAGTTCTGGTGTGAACAGAAGCCAGGCTGTCGGCAGCCCTGAGACGCCATGCTTACCTTACACTTGCTTTGAGCCTCGCTGCACCTCCGCCCCCATGCGGCCCCTGGGATTCCGTGCCCATGGGGCACTGCCAGCGCTGTATGCTAACCGGGCGGCATGGAGACGGACCCACGTTCCAAGTACCCCCTCAGTTTTTTTTCTCGTGCTCATTGTTCTCTGGATTTCACTCAAACACACACGCAAAGATAAAATCGTTAAGAACTTCAGGATGGCAGCAGGGGAGGAGCATTTACCCAAGAGTGGAGCCGCTCTGAGCGCAGGGCCCTGTGTGGCCCATGAAGCGGGCCCTGCCAGGCCAACACGGTTTGCCCCTCCGCCTGTTGGCACGCCTTTAGTGCCCATGTTCAGGGCTGGTCCTTTTAGGGACCAAAGGAGCCGGCCAGAGCCCTAGAGGCCCTCCCAGGCCACCTGGGACACCCCAAGGCCAGTGAAAGCCAGTACCCCACACGGCCTTCCTGGGGAAAGGGCAAGCTTCGGCCTCAGGAGCCCATTTGCTGCCCACCCCCCCTTCCTCCCACCCAGAAACCAGAGACCTGCCCCCCCAGCCCTGCTGCTCCTGAGCTAGGCAGCCTTGGGTCGGCCCCACCCCTCGCAGAGTCTCCGTTTCCCTTGGGTGACAGAGGCAAGGCCGTGGGCTGCCTGACCTGCTCCGGGAGCTTGCCATCAGCCAGGCCAGGGGAGCAGTTGTCCTCCCTTGTCCGCCTCTTTGTCACACTCAGGGACATCTCAGGAAATGGTTGGTGTCCGCGGTCATGCAGCCTGGCCCCCTTCCTGGAGTGGGGGGCGTTCATCCCAAAGTACGCCGGTTTCCTACCCAGTTGGAGTTTCTGTTGACACAGCCGTATTTTCAGCACTAGCATTGTGCTTGTATTTAGGTCAGGCCTACTTTAATTCCTCTGGGACTAGCGCTGGGCTGAGACCGCCTTCCAGGCTGACACAGAGAAGTACTGGGCTGGTTCAACCCAGCTGGGCTGCTGGAGGGGGTGGCAGAGGGAGGTGTGGGGAGGCAGGAAGGGGCAGGTGGCCTTGCTCCCCAAACCCTGGCACATCTGGGGCCCCTCTACCTTGTCCCTTCCTGGCAGGGACCCCAACACACACACTTAGCTGGTGAGGAGGGGAAAGAATCCTGGGCTGAGCATCAGAGGACATGGTTTACGTTCCACAAATGTGCAGTATGATTTTGGTAAGTGATGCTATCTCCTGCTTCAGTTCCCATACCTGTGCCGTGACAGGCTGCTTCGGTCATGCTAGACAGCACTTCTAGGTCCCTGTGTCCCTGTGGCTCAGAGCCCGGCTGGTGCTCCAGGGCAGCCCCCTCTAGCTGTGTGACCCTGTCAAGTTACAAAACTTCTCTGTGTCCAGGTGTCCCCAGTGCAACATGGGGATAAAAATGGGACCCATCTCAGGCTGTTGGGAATGAGACGACAGGGGCACATAAAGGCAGTCACGCAGCCCTGCCTGGAACTCGGTAACTGCTCGGCAGGAGGTAACAGTAGGTTATTTCCAGCCCCAGTCGTCCACCCAAGGTGCCCCTCACCTCACCAGCCAATATCAGCCCAGGCCCAGGCGTGGAGACCCGGTGCTCATTGACATTCTGACCACCAGGATCCTTACCCGGTCAGAGTGAACCTAACGTGCGTCTATCACCAGATCTGGTAATTAATACCCTTGACGGTTTTTATTGGAATGAAGCAGGACCTGCACATGACTTGCTTTTTAATTAATAACCAGCCTCCCTCCTTGCTGCCCCCCCCTCCTCTGCTGTCCTTGAGGACAGGCTTGGGTGGGGAACTGGGAGTCCCCCAGGCCGGTTCAGCAGCTCCAGCGAGAGAGGCGCAAGCCGGGCCCAGGGAGGAAGCCCCGTGGTGGTTCCCCTGCAGGCAGACACCCCCAGCAGTCTCTGTGCTGGACGGCCCAGGGGATGCCCCAGGTGGCCCTGACCTTGGGGGCTTGCGTCCTCACAGACACACCAGCCCCAAGGGCAGGTGCTACAGGAGAAGTCTCTGGAAGAGCAGAGCCAGACACAGCCAGCTTGGCCCGGAGGTGCCGGGAAGGGGCCTTTGAGCTGATGCTTAAGCAATGACGTAGCTCTCCTGCTGGAAAGGAGGCGCCGGCTGTTCCAGGCGTCAGGAGTGGCCGTTGCAAGGCTCAGAGTCTGTGAGAGGCCCGGCCAATCAGAATGGAGGTTCCCTTGGCTGGACCACTGGACAGTGCTGGGCATGTGGCAGGAGATGAGGCCAAGGGACCAGGCAGGACGGGCCGTGAGTGCAGGGCCGAGGCCTGGCTTTATCCTGAGGGCAACGGGCAGCCTCAGCAGGTTATATACAGAAGAGTGACATGGTCAGATCTGATTGTTAGATCATCACATGGGTCTGGTGCATGAAAGGGGCTAGTGGGGGGCAGGAGGACAGGGGCAGGGTTGCAACTGGGGTCCTGGAGCTGTTAGAGTTGGGGGGGCACCAGGAACCCAGGAGCCATGACCTTCTCAATGCATAGGGCCTGGCAGCCTCCCCCCAGTCCCAAACTCACCTCCTTCCTCTGCTGCCTTTCATGTAGCAATCTTGTTGAGATTCAAATGAGCATCTCCAATCTGGGCTCCTTTGCATAATTTCCCTCAATTAACATTTCCAAGGTGCCAAAGAAGACTGCACACATCCCTTCCCAAGCGGCCACCCCCCTACTCTGGGAGAGACCCGTTTCAGCTTCACGCCCAATGTCCTAAGCGGAGTCCCAGTCAGGGACGTATTGGGCCTGCCTGAATGCGCTCAGGCAGGCCCTTGGCCTCTGTGGGCCTCAGTTTCCCCATTTGTGAGATGAGGGCTGGGTGGCATGATTCCTAAGGAGCGTTGCCCACTCCAGGCTCAAAACCACACAGTCGCCTTTCCTCCTGGCAAACCTGGGAGGGCGACAAGGATGATGCACCCGTTTAACAGACGAGGAAGCAGACCCAGAGAAGGGGAGGGATTTGCTGTGGTCACTCAGGGCTTCAGTGGCGGCATGAGACCCAGTCCTTCCCTCTCCACCCACAGGGCCGCCTGAGCTCTATGAGCTCTGGAGCAGGTGGGGAGAGCAGATGCTCACAGGACAGCGATGAAAGGGAAACTGAGGCGAGCCAGGGTCACAGGCCCTGAGGGCCGAGGCAGCCAGGAAACCCTTTTTGCTCCCCAGGTCTCAGCCCCACTTGCCTCCTCTAAGAAGTCTTCTGAGATCTCTTGCCTCTCTGAGTTCCGTTATCCCTTCCTGTCCACACTGCCCGTTGTCGCCCAATCCTCTCATGACCCTTCTCCCAGGATGCTCTGGTGTCCTGGCCAGACTGTGGCTTCACTGAGCGCAGGGATGGAATCCCCTTCCTTCCAGGCCCTCCTGCTTCCTAGTTTTACATGTGGCTTAGCACGGGCCTGGGCACACGGGATTGACCACCCCCAAATGCCTGCATTTCCAACATGTGGCAGGACACACCATGTTAGCAGGACATGTGATGAGTGTGGTCACTCTCTCCTTGGCTAGACCGGATGCTCCGCAGGGGGCCAAGAGAGTCCAGGAGAATTTTATGGAGCATCTGTCACATGCAGGGCACAGTGATAGACCTTGGAACCCACGGGCGAGGCAGATTTGAGCATCTGCATCTTCTCAGAGCCCAAGCCTAGTTGGGGAGACAGACACACCTAGGAATAAATACCAGGTAATCAGAGAGAGAAGGAGAGAGAGAGAAGACAGAGAGGCACTAGTTTCTGAGCAGGACATCAGTGATGGGAGAGGAGGAAGGACAGACTAGGGGGAGGAAAAGGCCTGAGCACAGCCCAGGGGACAGCCCAGGAAAGGTCCAGTGTGATCCACACAGGAAGGAAGGCCCGATAGGGGAGCAGCAGGCCTACCAGGATGGCCCTGCTGTGGGGGAGGGGAACCCTCACGGTCATGGCGGAGGGGACGTGGCACTGTTTGTGGTACTTCCACCCACGTGGCTGAGGCTGTCGGTGTCCTTCCTGTATGCCCTCAGCCCCCTGGAGCCGCCGCCGGCAGCTTCCTGTGACTCTGCCTGAGCATGACGTCTGGTCCCAGGTGAGCGCCCGAAGGCCCGGGGAAGGACCCTCCCCCACCGAGGCGCAGGAGCTGGTGCCTGAGCCCCCAGGGACCCCACTTGGTGGGACGGTCCAGAGGCGCATTCTCCCAGCTCTCAGAGCGTCCCCAGCAAGACTGAGTCCCAAAGGTCACCTGCTCACTGACGCATTCATCGTTGGCTTTCTCCACTGTCCCACCCATCACAGGCAGGCTGGGGTCACTTCCCATTCCTCTCACCCAAATCCTTGGGGAATCTGAGTGAGGACAGCCAGAATTTCCTGTTTCTCTGGGATGGACTCTTTGGGAAGGAGAACAAGCATCATGGACCAGGTGGGAGAAGCAATCTGAGGGTGGAGTTGCAGATGCCGCAGGGAAGGGGGGTGACCGCAGCTGTACAGGTTGAGACACCCTCGAAGGGTCTGTGTGAAATCCTTTCATTTACGCAGTTATTTGGACTGCACTTTGTTTCAGAGAGGATTTAAAGCCACTTGTAACCACAGGCATGTAACACTCGTGGCAGTTAGGGTCATCCTGTGCCTTATGAAGTGACCTCGTCCCATTGTAGGGGCTTAGTCCTTAAAGTCACCACTTTACCCTCCAGTTGTGTACTTTGGGCTCGGTGTCACCACTGATGGTTTATCTGGAACCTCCCACCCAGACCAAAACCATGCTCTCTGGTCTCTGTTGTGTGTATGAGAATAAGTGTCATGTACTGGGTTTTAAATCTTTTTCTTAGTGATTTGTAGGAATTCTTTATATATGATTGATCCCAACCCTTTGTCAGCCATATGCTCTGTTAATCTTTTCCCAAACTAGGATTTGTTTTTCATTTTGTTTTCAATATTTATTAAAATTATTTAAGTATTTTATTTTTTATTTATTAAATAAATTCATAATTTTAAGTTTTAGACTTTAATTTAGTCATACCTGGGATT
Organism: Smutsia gigantea; assembly: GCA_032199065.1. Taxonomy (NCBI): domain Eukaryota; kingdom Metazoa; phylum Chordata; class Mammalia; order Pholidota; family Manidae; genus Smutsia; species Smutsia gigantea. The sequence continues at coordinate 12,025 of JAVSCE010004569.1, forward strand.
GTACAGCTGTTTATTGAGCACCTACTATGTGCCAGGCACTGGGCTGATGCAGCTGGGACAGAGAGGCTGTCAGGGACGCCTGGGTGGGTGTCGGGCAGCCCAGGACACAGCAGGTTCCTCTGTCTGCTGGTATGTTTGAGGGAAAGAGTAGAAAGCTCAGCTCGAGGTTCCAGAGAAGATTCTAGAACTGAGACTCCTGTCCCATGCTGTCTGCTGAGTTTATGCTCCAAACTTCTGTCTTAAGACATTTTTCATCCATTCTTTGGAGAGGGACGAGGGTGAGTGTCCAGAATTGAGGTTGGCAAGGGGGAGGGCGGTGTGACAGAGTTTAGGACACAAATTCCAGGCCCAGAGGCAGCTTCGTGGATGGGGGCAGAGGCTGGGGCCAGGAGGGGCTCATCAAGGCCCGAGGTCCTACTAGGTGGGGGGCCCATGAGGGGGGCAGGGATTCTGGGTCAAATCCTGGGGATGGAGTGGATATCCACCCCCAACCATACTAGAGGGAAACTCACATAGAGGCTGGAGCCAGGTCTGGGAGGCCACGCGGCCAGCAAGCTCCAGGTTAGGAGCTGGGATATCTGGGTCCCTTTGTGAACGTGGCCCCACGCCCTCGCTCTGGGCCTCAGTGTCCCCCTGCACGTCCACGGACCTAGATTGATGTGCAGTAGTGAGAGGGCCGAGGGTGACACCTAGCGGTGAGGGGGAAGCATCACAGGCAAGCCTGGGCTAGATGCGCCCCCATGAAGCCAGGGGTGCGTGCTTCATCACCCTCCAGCTTCACACCAAGTTCCCGCAGGAGGAGAAGGTCAAGGCCTCCCAACCAACCTGGATGGTTTGACTGATGTCTCCCCCGGCTGGCAGAGCAGAAAGGAGTGGGGCAAGAGAGGTCCCAGTTCCTGAGGACGCCCCCTCCATGTGGGCCGACCCTATGTTGAGGGCGGAAGTGTCATGTTTGATTGTCACAACAACCCCATGCAGTGTATTTCATTGTCCCAGTCATACCGGAGATGGGAAAACGGGCTCAGGGACGTTTAAGGATCTGGCAAAGGTCGTAAACCAGGTGAGTGGCTGAGCTGGAGTTCAACCCAGCCGTCCCACTGGGAAGCCCGCTCAGGTTCCTTCCCGGCCCCAAGGGGCAATGCTGTGCGTCTTGCGTGGAGGAGTCATGGGGACACCGCACCCGTCACTCCTGCCCCGTCCACAGTGGCTCTGTCCCTCACCCCGAACACTGTGGCTCCAAGCTCTGCTTCATCCTCCCAAAGTACGACCGGGGCCCCACTTGACCCCATCCCAGGAGGAGTGAGCCAGGGTGCCCCCCGCCCCAAATTCATGATTCCCATTTCCCTCTGTGACCTTCTCACCTAGGGTTTATGCTCCCCAGTTTACAGACGAGGAAACTGAGGATGGGGAGGGAAGGGCCTTGCCCAGGGCCACAGGCAGGTTCGTGCCAGAGTCAGAAGTGGGTCTCAGCCACTGCCCGGTGCTGCCTCCTGCTGACACAGGCAGGGCCCCATGGACTGCCAGGAACTGTTAGGGGATTCACATCTATCAGGAAAATAAAGGCCCAGTTGTGCATGATTTGAAAGAATTGGAGGATTGTTTCAAACCAGCATTTCTCAGCCTTCCCGGGGCCCATCCTGTGCACTGTAGGAATTTAGCAGCATCCCCGGCCTCTACCCACTAGATGCCAGTAGCATCCCCCATTTGCACCCACCAAAAATGTCTTGACATGTTGCTAAATGTCGCCTAGGGGAAAACTCACATGGAATATAAAACCGCTGGCTTGGGAAGAGCACGTGGTGAGCCCCGCTTTCCAGGCAAGGGTGGGCTCTCTGTCTCCTAACTGAAGCGTCGTAAGAGGGGCTTTAAGAAGACCCCTGGAGGGCTCATCATGCCTTCCTCAAAGCTGGGGGACACAGTGGACAGATGTTCAACCGTTGAAGTCCTGAGCTGAGACGACGTGTGCAAAGGACCGTCGTCTGCACTCCCTGTCTCCCTTTGAGCGCCTGCCCAAGCTTTCATGCAAGGCCCGGCCTGAGCATGTTCCGTGACAAACTGGGAGACAAGAATAAGTTGCTTGTCACGGTTATATCCTGCGAGTGAGTACTGTTGGATCTTTGTTTTGGGCCGTCTACAGATTTAATGTAACGTGCCCAGGTATGGACTTCTTGTTATTTACAATGCTCAGGACTCTTCCTTCTTCACATTCATATCTTTGTCAGTTCTGGAAATTTCTCAGCTGTTTCCTCTTTAAATAATTCCTCTCTCCGATTCTATTTTCTTCTGGAACCCAATTAGACATATGCGATCCTTTCTTTTTATTCTCTTTGCCTCTTATTTATTCGGCAAATGCTTACTGACTGCCATGCCAGGCATGATTTGAGGCATTTGGCCTATATGTAAGCTCCCTTGTGGATCTTAACCAGTTTTTTTCCCATTTTCCATCTCTGGCCAATTTCTTCAGATCTATCTTCCAGGTTTCTAATTTCCCATCAGCTTTGTATAATCTTTTGTTTTAACTATCTATTGAATTTCAGCTGCAGTGATGAGATTATTTAATTTCTAGAAGCTCTAACAAGGTTTATTTCTATCCAGTCTGGTCTTTTTTGGTAGTACAGTGTTCCTTGCTCCTGTTTTTTTTTTAAATAATTAATTTTGGTATCATTAATCTACAATTACATGTGCAATATTATGGTTATTAAACTACCCCCTTCATCAGGTCCCCCCACCAACCCCATTACAGTCACTGTCCATCAGCGTAGTGAGATGCTATAGAATCACTACTTGTCTTCTCTGAGTTGTACTGCCCTCCCCGTGCCCCCCCAACATTACATCTGCTAATCGTAATGCCCCTTTTTCCCTCTTATCCCTCCCTTCCCACCCATTTTCCCCAGTCCCTTTCCCTTTGGTAACTATTAGTCCGTTCCTGGGTTCTGTGAGTCTGCTGCTGTTTTGTTCCTTCAGTATTTTTTCTTTGTTCTTATACTCCACATATGAGTGAAATCATTTGATACTTGTCTTTTTCGGCTTGGCTTATTTCACTGAGCATAATACCCTCTAGCTCCATCCATGTTGTTGCAAATGGTAGGATTTGTTTTCTTCTTATGGCTGAATAATATTCCATTGTGTATATGAACCACATCTTCTTTATCCATTCATCTACTGATGGACACATAGGTTGCTTCCATTTCTTGGCTATTGTAAATAGTGCTGCGATAAACATAGGGGTGCATATGTCTTTTTTAAACTGGGCTGCTGCTTTCTTAGGGTAAATTCCTAGGAGTGGAGTTCCTGGGTCAAATAGTATTTCTATTTTGAGTTTTTTGAGGAACCTCCATACTGCTTTCCACAATGGTTGAACTAATTTGCATTCCCACCAGCAGTGTAGGAGGGTTCCCTTTTCTCCACATCCCCGCCAACATTTGTTGTTTGTGTTTTGGATGTTGGCCATCCTCACTGGTGTGAGGTGATATCTCATTGTGTTTTTAATCTGCATTTCTCTGATTAGCGAAGTGGAGCATCTTTTCATGTGCCTGTTGGTCATCTGAATTTCTTCTTTAGAGAAGTGTCTATTCATGTCCTCTGCCCATTTCTTAATTGGATTATTTGCTTTTTGTTTGTTAAGGTGCATGAGTTCTTTATATATTTTGGATGTCAACCCCTTATCGGATACGTTCATTTATGAATATATTCTCCCATACTGTAGGATGTCTTTTTGTTCTACTGATGGTGTCCTTTGCTGTACAGAAGCTTTTCAGCTTGATATAGTCCCACTTGTTCATTTTTGCTTTTGTTTCCCTTGCCCGGGGAGATATGTTCATGAAGAAGTTGCTCATGTTTATGTCCAAGAGATTTTTGCCTATGTTTTTTTCTAAGAGTTTTATGGTTTCATGACTTACATTCAGGTCTTTGATCCACCTTGAGTTAACCTTTGTGTATGGGGCTAGACGGTAGTCCAGTTTCATTCTCTTACATGCAGCTGTCCAGTTTTTCCAACACCAGCTGCTGAAGAGGCTGTCATCTCCCCATTGTATATCCAAGGCTCCTTTATCAAATATTAATTGACTATATATGTTTGGGTGAATGTTTGGATTTCCTATTCTGTTCCACTGGTCTGTGGGTCTGTTTTTGTGCCAATACCAAATTGTCTTGATTACTGTGGCTTTGTAGTAGAGCTTGAAGTCAGAGAGCGTAATTCCCCCTGTTTTATTCCTCCTTCTCAGGATTGCTTTGGCTATTCGGGGTCTTTTGTGGTTCCATATGAATTTTAGAATTATTTGTTCCAGTTCATTGAAGAAAGCTGTTGGTAGTTTGATAGGGATTGTTGAATCTGTAGATTGCTTTAGGTAGTATAGCCATTTTGACAATATTTATTCTTCCTAGCCAAGAGCATGGGATGCATTTCCATTTGTTAGTGTCCTCTTTAATTTCTCTTAGGAGTGTCTGTAGTTTTCAGAGTACAGGTCTTTCACTTCCTTCATTAGGTTTATTCCTAGGTATTTTATTCTTTTTGATGCAATTGTGAATGGAATTGTGTTTCTGATTTCACTTTCTGTTAGTTCATCGTTATCCTTGCTCCTGTTTTTAATTCAACCTTATTTCTTTAAACCATAGAGATAGGCATTTCATATTTGCATGCAACAATTCCTTTTCTCCTGGCTTTTTTGGCTTTTGCTCTGTGGATTGTTAAATTGTGAGCTTATATTCAGTGGGAATCCTGCAAGGCCTGGAATGGAGAACAGAACTGCACTTGTTTCTACCAGGTGCTCTGTACCAGGACCACTTTCTGGCATGATGTTTCCTGAACCACTCCAATGGCAGCTATTCAAACTCCACTCTCTTCTCTCATGAGGGTTCGGTTGTCAGAAAATCTCCCGTGACTGTGATCACCCAGGGTCCAGGCCATCACACTCAGTCCTCTTGGTCACCTCCCTCTGCCCGGGCAGAGATGTTCTACTGCGTAATTCTAAGGAGGCTGGAGCTCTGCTGTTTTGCCTTTCGGCAGGCATCTTGGTACCAATTCCTCCTTCCAAAGCCCTCTTCCCCCTGTGGCCATGGAACCCCAGGCCTTTGGTTTCTGACATTGGCAGATTCCCAGGGCAGCTTCAGCTCCCTCGTAGGCTTACCACGCTGGGTGCCAGATCATCTTTGTTTTCAGCCCTTGAGGAGTTCCTGTGTTTTTCTGCAAGCTCAGCTATATGCTTAAAAGCATGTTTGTTCTATTTTATCTGACAAATTCAATCAGGAGAAATTATAGCAAGAGGAATATTTTTTTAATGAAATTTCATCGAAACAGAAATCTCACTGTCTTCAGGCACACATTTGTAATGCCTCTGGATTCTGTGAGACAGTGGACTACTTTCAGAGGCTGGTTCTGCTCCAAGTCTCCCCAAAGCTGTTCTCTTTCCTTTCCTCTGCAGTGTTTTTATAGGTCATACACTTACGTTTTTCTCCCCTCCTGACTCTCTGCTCTGGGAATAGCTCAGTAAGTGCAGGTGGAAGGAGGGCTCTCACTGCACACTGCTTGGGTCCCACCTGCGATTCTCAGGTGGAGGGTGGGTGGGAGCCACTCTCAGTCCCATCTTAAGTGTGCGCCTCTGCTCAGCCTCCCGTGCCCGCACCTCCTATGGCGCTGCCATTGCGTGGCCCTTACTCCTCAGCAGCCTGGAGCTTCCTGAGGCCTGAGGCAGGGGGCACAGAGGCTTGATTAGTGTCAACAGACCTCCCAGATCCTGGCATCAGGCTGTCTGTCCATCTTATTGTATAATGTTGTTACGAACTTCCTCCTTCCCTCTGTCCTCATGGGTTTAGAATACACTACCTCAACCCCCTTGTGCATCAAGAGAAGAATGGATAAACGAATACTCTATGATCTCACTTATGTGTGGAATCTAAGCAAACAACAATAAAACCAAACTCACAGACACAGAGAACAGACTGGTGGTTGACAGAGGCAGGGGGTGAGGGGTGGGGACGTGGGTGACGGGGTCAAGAAGTACAAACTTCCAGTTATGAAATAAGTAAGTCCTGGAAATGTCACATAGCGTGGGGACTACAGTTGGCAATACTGTATCGTATATTTGAAAGTTGTGAAGAGAGTAGATGGTAAAAGCTCTCATCACAAGAAAAAAAACTGTGAACGTGTATGGTGATGGACATGCACTAGTATCGTGGTGACCATGTCACCATATATACAAACACCAAATCCTTAGGGTATACACCTGAAACTAATACCATGTTCTATGTCAATTATATCTCAATTAAAAATAAATAGTATTACCAGAAAAGTAGGAGGATGACGATATCATGGTACATTCATGCAACAGAATTCTATGCAACAATAAGAAAACAATGCACTATTGCTACCTCAAGGAAGAGATGGCTCTCACAAGCGTAATGTGAGCTAAAAAACCACACACCCCAAATAGTACATAAGCCAAACTCATCAGTGATTATAGAGGCAGAAATATTGGTTCTTTCTTGGGTGTGGCAGGGGAGGGACGCAAGGGAGCCTGGTTGGAGCTGGAAATGTTCTATTTTGACCCGAGTGGCGACTACACTGAAGAATACTTATGTAAAAATCTGTCAGTCTGGACACCTATGATTTTTGTGCTTTACCGCATGTAAATTAATCCTTAAAAAAAAAAAGAAAGTTTGTTGTCAAATATTCAATACATCCAAAAAATTACAAAGTATCATACTTTTAAAGAACGCTTTTTAAATAACGATGCCCACTGAAGTCCTTGGTGTAGACCCCTCCTCCCCCACTTCATCCCATCCCAGGCCACCTCCAACCTGAAATCACTGTATGTTATCCTCACCGTGGTTTTTATATTGGAAAGCTGGCCGAGGCAGCATTATAGGTTTCCCACCCTCAACTGGAAATCTGTACTTTTTCCTTCTGTATGGAATTTTAAGGTCAGTTCATTAAGTTCAATGATGAAAGTTATCAGAAGAATATTCTCCTGAAAATTATGTTTTCCTAGGACAAAATAAACAGTGGAGGATCGTAGCCTGGACTGTCCCCTCAACCTGTAGCTCCCGGTCACCTGTTTCCTGGCCCGAAGCCTCACTGACCTGCATGTGTTGTCAGCACCTCCTGCACCTGGATATTGGCTGCCTCAAGGTCATGATCTGTTTCAAATCAGTGTTTCCCACTTAATCAAATTTTTCCTGCTTCTTGTTCCTCCACTCATTTCTTTTTAATTTCCAACAGGCCTGCATCCAGCTTAACCTTCCCACTTCAGAAACTCAGTTGTAAAGGGAGCACCGTGAAATAATCGCTTCTCGGCTCCCGTTTCTTTCCTTTTTTGTTTCCTGTGTTCCTTCTGGTTTTTATTTGACCTGCTATTTCATTTTATTTCTCTTGCACAGCCGACTCTGGAGTAAAGACCAGCACCAGGCTGAGGGGTTCTTCTGCCCGAGGTGCAGAAAAACACCCAAAAGCAACTTCCTCCGAGAAAATCTAGAAGACATCCATGTGTTTATTTGCACCGCCCGTACACTTGAGTGTGGTCAGGACAGTTCTGTCAGTTTCCCCAGCCCCAGACGTCCAAGTAATGGTGAAGTGGGAGGGATCTCCTGGTAACTCCAGATAATGACACTGCCAAAGCCTTCTTCACTGGCCCCCGGATACCCTTATTGCCGAGACAGAACTGGAGTTAGACGGCGGCGGGACAGGGAGGCCCCAGAGCCTTGTTCCCCAGCAGAATCGGTAATGGAGGTCCTCACTGCTGCCCATGACCGCCAGACGCCACGCAGGACCACAGCCATGGATGCCCAGCCAGGCCGAGTCCGCTGACACCAGCCCCGTGCCAGCCCCCACTGGCTCCCTAGTTCTGCTCTTGTAACTTAAAGGAGTAAATTTTTTTTTCCCAAAAGGAACGTTATGCTTTTACTTTTTTTCCAGCTATATTGATCTATAATGACATTTGTGAATTTAAGTTAATACCACGATGATTTGATGCACACATATATTGTGAAATTATCATCCTGATAACAACTCGAGTGACAGATTCACTCACGGGAACCTAACATACAGCGCAGTGACTACAGTTAATAAGATTGTATTGTATGCTTGTAATTTGCTAAGATCTTAAGTATTTTCACAAAACGAAAAAGCCCCTGGGATGATGTTGATTAGCTTGATTGTGGAAATCATTTCACAGTGCATTTGTATATCAAAACATCACATTGTACACCTTAAACAAATATAATTTTTTATTTGCCAATTATATCTCACTAAAGCAGGGTCCAAAACAAAAAACAGATAGTGGCAAATGAAAAAAAAAAGATATATACAGACAATTGGATATCATTCAGCCTTAAAAAAAGAGGGCAGTTCTGATACGTGCTACAAAATGGATGAATGTGAGGCCATGATGATGAGTGACATAAGCCAGTCACAAAAGGACCGGTACAGCATGATCCGGCCTGCCTGCGGTATCCGGAGTGACTAGAGTCACAGAGACCGAGAGTGGACAGTGGGGGCTGGGGCAGGGGTGCGTGTGTCTGGTGAGCACAGAGTTTCGGTTTTGCAAGACGAAAACGTTCTAGAGATCTGTGGCAAAACAGTATCAATATACTTAGCGCTACTAAACCGTACATTTTTTAAATGGTTAAGATGGTCAGTTTTATGTTATATGATTTTTACCACAATTGAAATTTTTAAAAAATGTATTCATTTACCCCTGCCAAGCCCAAATCTAGTGCAGTTGCTGAAGTGGTTCTTGGTATTTTTTTTCTTAAATGATCAATTGCACTGTTTTTCCCCTGAAATTAACTAAACAAATAAAAATATCTGATGATCACACATTATTTAATGAAGATGCCTAATACAGTTTGATGTTAATATTAACAACTCATACTCCTCCCATGTGGAAATGTGGTAATTATAATGCAAAATTTAAAAAAATAATGAGGTGAAAATTACATAACATGAAATTATTTCAAAGAGGCACCCAATGGCATTCAGTACATTCCCCAGCTCTATGTAGTTCCAAGAAATTCCTTTCACTGAAATAAACCTCATGTCCATTAAGCCATTGCTCCTCATTCCCTCTCCCCCTTAGACTTAGACCTTCCCCCAACAACCAGCACGCTGATTTCTGTCTCTGTGTATTTACCTATTCTGGGCATTTCAGATAAATGGAATCATACAAGATTTGACCATTTGTTTCTGGCTTCTTTCACTTAGCGTCACATTTTGGAGGTTTATCCACACTGTAGCATGTATCAGTACATCATTCCTTTCGATGGCCAAATCATATTCCGTTGTATGGATCTCTGCATTTTGTTTATCCATTCATCAGTTGATGGACATTCATGTTGTTTCCACTGTTTAGTTATTATGAATAATGCCACTAGGAACCTTTGTGTACAAGTTTTTGTGTACATATATTTAAAGTTACCTTGGGTATATACCTAGGAGTAAAATTGCTGCGCCATATGGTAACTCTGTTTCACATTTTGAGGAACTGCCAAACCATTTTCCAAAGTGGCTGGACCATTTTACATTCCCACTAGTGATGTATGAGAGTTTCAACTTCTTCACACCCTTGTCAACACTTACTAGTGTCTGTCACTTTATTTTAGCCCTTCTGGTGGGTGTGAAGCGGTATGTCACTGAGGCTTTGATGTACATTTCCCTAATGACTAGTGATGCTGAGCATTTTTCACGTGCTTATTGGACATTTATAGATCTTCTCTGGAAAATGTCTATTCAGATCCTTTGCCTATTTTTTCACTGGGTTGCTTTTTACTGTTGAGTTGTAAGAGTTCCTTATATATTTTGGGCACTAGATCTTTATCAGATGTATGATTTGCAGACATCTTCCCACATTTGGTGGGTATCCTTTGATGCAAAAAAGTTTTAAATTTTGATGAAGTTCAATTAATCTATTTTTCCCCTTTGGTTGCTTGTGCTTTAGGTTCATATCTCAGTGGCTGATTCCAGGGCTGCAGCAGGGAAAATACAAGATGAGCTTGGAGCATGGTGTAGGAACAAGGAAGTGCTTAAAACATAGCAGGGTAGAGGCATGTCAGAGCGAAAGGGGAGCCAACTGAAAGTGGTCGCGGTGACCAGGGTAGAAGAACTTGAACAACAAAGTATAAATAGAGATAGTACTGCATGACAACACGAAGTGTAAAATAAATACCCGTGATCCATAGTGATATAAAGAAATAACTGGGAAATAAGTTAATGAGGGAGAAGAGACTACTCTTCCTTACAGAGGAATTCCAGTGAATAAAGGGAGAGAGTGAAGGAATTAGAAAATCCCTATTTAAGTTTCACACTAATAATTGCCTCCAAATAGCCGTGAATCACAAAGGGAAAAGGAGCACCTCACTGTGGGGAACCCTGGCGTGCATCAGGTCCCCCTGACCCAGCGAGCAGGGTGAGCATCCCCCGTGAAAGGCCGTGACGAGATCAGGTGCCTCCTGCCTTGGGGCAGAAGGGACAGCACCTCTGTGCTCAGTCTGATCATGAGAAAACACCAGACCGACCCAAACTGAGAGGCACTGGACAAAATCACTGTTCAGTGCTCTTCAAATATGTCAGGGTTACGAAAGACCAGGAAAGTCTGAGAACCTGTGGCAGGTCGGAGATGAAGGAGACATGACGTGCCTGAGAAATGCACATGGGATCGTTGACAGGATCCTGGAACAGAAAGAGGGCGTTGCAGGAAAAACTGGTGAGACCCAAATAAAGTCTGTCCTGCAGCCCGTAGTCTCCTGCCAATGTCAGTGTTCTAGTTTGCAGCATCGTCCTGCGGTTGGGCAGGGGGGTACGGGAGGGGAAGCTGGGGAAGGGCGTATTGGGAATCCTACTATTCTTGCAATTCTTCTCTAAGGCTGCAATTATCTCAAAATTTACAGGTTCGAAAAGAAAAGTCAGCATAGGCCTGGTCTAGAGCTCCCAGCCCCCTGTCCTGTACCCCTGACCAGGCCGGGCTCAGGGGCTGCTGCTCCTGCAGCTTCAACACAGGGATTCTGTGGTTGTGCTGAGTTTTCGGGGCTCCTTTGCCCTGTGTGAGCAATCTGCTGGCCCCTAAACTGGATGGCTGAGGGACCCACCAAGCGGGGGTGGGGATAGGGCCCCCAGGGACCTGCAGATGGGGAAGGAGCAGTTCCCCCCTAGACTGGGCCAGTGGAAGAAACAACCGAGTGGAGTCTTTAACCGAGGTCTCCTTCGGGGTCTCACTGTGACCCGCCAGGGCATGAGATGGTTTTATTTTTTCCACTTCACACATGAGGAAACTGAGGCTCAGTAAGAGGAATAATGGGGCAGCCCACATACCTGGAGGGTGGTGGGCTGGGCTGCACCCCAGGGACGCTCTTTCAGGGTGATCCCTCCATCCAGCCTGTTGGTGGGGTGACTGGGCTAACCTAGTGCCTGAGGTGAAGTGGAAAGAAAGCAGAAACCACCGTGGTGTTGGCTAAGTCTTGAGAGGAAAGAATCTTGTCTGCAGTAGCTCTTTGAATTTCAGTATGCTGGGCTGGTAAGTTCTGGAAGGACAGAGGACATTTATATGAGGTAGCAGATGCCCAGAGACTGGGTGCCATTCGCATCTACCCCAGATCTGTCTTGTGATGGACACTGTGTTGGTTGCTCTCCATCTCTCCCCACCCCCCAGGCCCACTCTGCACACCCCTGCATCCTGGCTGTGCCCCGAGGGCTGGTCTGTATGCCCCCCGGTCCTCCAGCAGGCTCCTTGGCCTTGACTTTGGATTGGGTTCAGCCAAGGGGAGGGCTGGCAGGGGAGAGGTGGGCCTGTTTACTGCAGTTCCTTCTCTGCTGGACCACCCCACCGGCTGGGGGCCTCTCACCGCTGCTGCTTCTGCCTGGTTCTATCGTTTTGCTCCTTTGGGGTAGCAGTGGCTTCCCAGAGTCCCCTGTGCATTCCCTTAACCCTGTCCACACCTGTGCACACAGCCCTTTCCTAAACTCTTGCTCGCCCCTGGGTGGCCCCACTGCTTCCTCCAGGCCTCTGCTGATACAGCGCCTGAGAGAAGGTATGAAGCTTCCAGACACATTCAGCTGTGAACCTCCATTACCTTGTTTAGTCTCCCAGGGAGGCAACCTCAGCTGCAATGCCTGTAAAATGACCACGAAGCTTGCAAAACGTTGACTGTTCATTTGATCTACAGAAAGCTTGCCGCAGGGGACAGCATCAGCTCCCCGACATGCTAAGTGTTCTCACCAGACTCATCGAAGCTGTGTGAGCTGGTCTGTCACTACTTTGTGCGTGGGGGAGATCTTCTGTTTTCTCCGGTGGGCCCATTCACGCCTCTAACAGATCCAGACGCAAATGCCTCCCCCCGCCCACACCCCACCTCCACTGCCCCATCTCTGGTTTTCTACCTCTTCCCACTGAAAGCCCTCTGTGCGGGCAATGCAGCTCAGCCCTGGACTTCGATGAGTAGGAAGTAGCTGGCACCCACCTGAAACGGGATTGAGACCAACTCCTGGCACCGAGATGCCTGCAATGTGGGAGCCCAGCATGCCCACAGAAAGAAGCAGACAACTGCAGGGGTCCTGGACCTCAGTCACAAGCTTTATTGTCTGGAGCACGGACTCGCCACACTTCCACAATTCCACTTTGGGGAGAGGAAGGGCGTGGGAGGACTTGGGGAGGGGACGTGGCTGAGCCCACACCGGACAGGCGGACCTGCTCACAAGGATAGAGCTTCTCTGTCACCTGCAAGACCACCCTGGGGCTCAGTCGCCCCTGATGTGGGCCTTTGACTGTTAGTAGATGAATCAGTGCCTCCTGTGGGCAGGCAAGCTGCCTGATTTTGCTGGAAAGACTAGTATTTGACTCAGCACTAGGCCAGTAAAGCATCGCTTCTAGACTGCTGTTAATAAAACCACATGCGAGAGCTACCGAAAGCCACTGGGAGAGGGGAGGGGGCCGGTGAGGCTGACCGGCTGCTCCCAGGGCATGGACTGCATGCCGGTCCTGGTGCACGTCAGAGCACCACGATGGGGCATCAGGCTGCCTGCCCCCTTCAGCCCTGGCAGGGAGGCTCCAAGTGGAGGCCAGCCCTCTGCGGTGGCGCTGGGCACAGGGCAGTAACCTTCCAGCCCTCCAGCTATAGAGGTGGGGGCTGCTGGGCCAGTGCTGGCTTTCCTGCCACACACAGGCCTGGAGTAACTCAGGAGGGCTTGAGAGGAAGGCGGAGAGCCAGTTAGATTTTTCTTGCTGCCAACAACCCTTGGGGGCTTTTCCTGGCTACAGGAGATGGGGCTTAAAAAGCTCTGGGCAGATGCCGGTGAGACCAAAAGGGGCCGGTTGGCACACGTGCATTCTGATGGGTGTGCAGAGCACACACACGCCTCAACACTCACCCACGTGTGCCTGGCGGGCCTGGGGCTCAGTCCTGGGACCCAAGTGTGAGCTTCGGTGTGGCCTAAGTGTGGCTGGCTGCAAATGCATTCCCCATGTGGCCGTGTGTGCACGCGTGACCCCTGAGTGCGCACGTGCCAAGGGTCTGTGGATGCCTATGTCAGAGCTTCACAGGCACATCTGCAGGTGGGAGGCCCAGTTCTGGAACACCCAGTGAGCCCAGGGGTCACCAATTACTGACCAGCCAAGACATGCCTAAAGCCCTGGCTCTGGGCTTCCCTGGGGCCACCCTACCCCAGCTCCAAGCCAGGTCAGTGGTCGCGGTGAGGAGAGGGGCTTCCAAACTTTCCTAATACTGTGGCTTCTGGCCTTGGTGACCACTCTGTGGACAGCAGCTTGGAGCTGTGTGTGTGTGTTGGTGTTGGGGGCTGTGGGGGAAGAAGGACCTCGCCCCCCAACACCTTGAACTTGGGGCCTCGCTGGGCAGACAGGCTGAGGGGAACCTGTACCACTGTTTGAAGGAGGCTCAGTATATGGGGACAAGAAGCCCTGGGGACAGCCTAGGCCTGGAAGTGGCTGCAGAACTTCCCTCCTCAGTACCTGCATGAAGCTGGGCCTCCCGTGACCCTTTCCCAGGACAATGACTCTCTAGGGTCTGAGGGGGACCCAGGAGAAGGAGGGGAAGAAAGGGTGGGCAGGGACATGTCCAGGATACCAAGATGGTCCTCAGGCAGCTCAAGGGCCTGGCTGGGTCACCCAGCCTCCCAGAACAAACTCCAGAAACTGCCAGGGCGTCCAGGGTGTCCCAGCTGAAGGCCCCAGGGCCAGGCTAGGGCTGTACTGCTCTCTGTGGAGGGTCTTGCTTGAGGAAGCCTCCTAGTCCAGCAGGGGGGTCTGGGGCAGGGGATTGTCCGCGGCAGTGGGTACATCATTGTTACAAACACTGTGGTCTCCAAAGTGACAGTCCTGGCCCCTGCCTGGAGGGGGTGCTGCCGGGGCAAGCCGGAGGGGCGCTGGTGTGGATGGGGCCACTCCACGGTGTCCCTTGGGGTCAGTGCTTTTCCTGGAGAGAGCAAGGGATTGATCAGCAGGAGTCTCTAAAAGTGGCAGATAGGGGTCAGGGAGGAAGTGGGTGGGATACCTGGGGGAGGAGAGCACACCTGTCCCAGGAAGAAGGACTAGTATGTGCAAAGGCCCTGGGGCAGGAAAAGTCTCTGCTATGTGTTTGGGCCATGGTGAGACAGGAGGGAAGGGGCACTTTAGGGGAAGTTGAGGGAAAGAGGCAAGAGCTGATGGGTTTTACAAAGGCACTGAGTGCCTGTGTGGGGGACTGGTAGGAGGAAATGCAAGCCAGAGCTGAGACTCCCAGCCTGGGTTTTCAAGTCTGTGAACTGGGATGACCCCATATACCTCACAGGGTTGCTGGGAGGACAAAGCCACAAAAGGCACGGACATCAGGTCCCAGTGGGGTACCTTACATACGGTGGCTGCTTGGCACACACACCTTTGCACTTCCCCGGCTACCCTGCATGCAGGTGTGGTGTAGGGTCCTGCCCTCCCCCATGGGCCTGGCCCTTGGCAGATTGTGTGGCCAAGCTTGTCCTGTCTCTAGGTGAGCACCGTGGCCAGGAGCCCCACCGTCCGAGCTGGAAGGATGAGGGCTTCCTCCCCTGTTCCTGCCTCCCTTGCCCAAGGTCACTCAGAGGGTGCTGTGGCCAGGGACAGAGAGGGACAGAGCTGGTACAGGCTCCTCCCACCTGGTCACACTGGCATGTGGGACCCAAGCGGGTGCCTATAACCCTGGGTGAATGCCAGGGGTAAACTTGGGGTGAGGGCCCGCCAAGCACTCCCTTAAAACATAACAGCCGAGCAAAGACATGGCCATCATGGGCGTCACGGGCACCCTTCAGGCCCACGAAGTTCTAGGAAACTAATTTTACACCCACCATTTTATAAAACATAGAATTTACAGAGATTGCTTAAGGATGAGAGAAAATGCTTATGTTTAAAATATTCAGTGAAAAAAAAAAGGAAGGGAAACTCGATATACTGTATGATACCTACTCTATTAAAATGACGTAAGTGCCACTTTGCCACCATCGCAGTAAAGACTGGCTCAGGTGAGAGTCACCAACAGATGCTCAGTCCAGGGGGCAGCTTCGGTGAGGAGCAGAGGATTCACGGGGCCTTAGAGTCTCTCCGCAGACTGCTCGTTAGGAAAAAACCAGTAACTCTATACAGTGGAGGAATCAGACTCCTTGACCGGGTGATCAAAATTAGCATCAGGAACGAAGGGCAGATGGACATCATGTCCCCCGGCTGTGGTGTCAGGGGAAGGACACGACACAGACAAAGTGCTCCTGCCGGGAAGGTATGACCTGGCTCTAATCACGAGGAACCATCAGACAAACCCCAAAATGAGGAATCTTCTATTAAAAAAAGGACGGGGGACTGTATTTCAAAAATGCCATGTCATAAAAATGGAAGAGAAATAGAGGAAATGTCCTAGATTAAAACAGACCAAAGACTTATAACCACTGATTGCAATAAATAACAACTAAATGCAATAACCCTCAGGCTGGATCCTGAACTGGGGGTTAAGAGCCATGGAAGGAGCCCCCAGGTCAACCGAAGAAAGCAAGCATGGTGAGCGATTAGATAAAACCCTCACATGGACGTTACATTGGCTGCATTGTTGACTGCACTGTGGTTATGTAAAACCGTGTCCTTTTTCTCAGGAAATATGGACTCAGGTATTGGAAAACAACTTACATGTATTATTACACACACACATCCACACACAGAGCAAAACTAGAGGAAATGGGGCAAAATGTTAATGGAAGTGATGGGGGCAAAGAGCATATGATGTTCTAGGTACTATTTTATTCTTGCAACTTTTGTGTAGGTTAGAAATTATTTCCAAGTAAAAAGTTAATGTATATACACATACACTTACATAAACATACAAATCTAACGATCCCCGTTATTGGCAGCAGGCATGTGCTACCCGGTCACGTGATGCTGAATTAGCGAATACTGAGTCACTGCTCCTAGTGGAGGTTCCGGGCCGGGCTCCTGCGAACCTCTGCTCGTGGCGTTTC
The DNA here is from genome assembly GCA_032199065.1 of Smutsia gigantea. Lineage (NCBI taxonomy): Eukaryota > Metazoa > Chordata > Mammalia > Pholidota > Manidae > Smutsia > Smutsia gigantea. The sequence goes on from JAVSCE010004569.1 coordinate 28,475, forward strand.
CGTCAAGCAATGGATACGGAACCATGCTTTATGTGTGCTTCTGTTTCCTGTGACCGGACTTAATACAGATTGTTGACTCACTGACCGTGAACCCAAGGCCATCAGCACTGCACCTCCTGCCTCAGTGGAGCTTCTCTAAGGCATTTTCTCCACCACGACCTTCCCACCCTTAGGAACCACAGATGGCACTTCAGCACTGGGCTCGGGGGTCATTTTAAACAGTGAAACCACCACGCAAACATGGAAATGCAAAAAAACGCGGCACTATGTGGACTGTGAAAAGGATGCTTGTTTACAGTGTGAAAGCTGAAACAAGAAGGCAGAACAGAAAAATTGGATTAAAGATGGCAGCGTGAGAGGTGAGACAGAGGCTTCCTCCTAAAACCTCATATAATATGAAAATAAAGCTACTTCAACTACTCTTGAAAGAGCAACGGGAAAGAGGACGGCAACAAACTGCATACACCTGGAGACAAGAGCAGCCCTCACAGAAAAGGGTCACGTACTAAAGCTGTGGTCCTGCGGGATCCAAGCCATTCCCCCACCCCAGCTCACCGGCAGGAGGAACAGGAACAGAGCAGGGAGGGAGTGGAGATGTGGGACTGCTGAATACCTAACTCTGGAGATCTGCTCTGGGAGCACAAACCTACATTTCATGGTGCTTGCATGATACTCTTGTAATTAGGGGGTTGGAAAGCTAAGACAGGCAGAATTCCTGGAGAGACTAAGATTGCACCTGCTTGTGAAAGCAGGGATCCATACCGAGATACTCGGGGACAAAAGAAAGGCGGGCAGTCTGAGAGACTTCCTAACAAAGAAGCCCTTAGCAAGAAGGCTGCTAAAGGGGCAAGGATTGCACAGAGCTTACAGCTCAGGAGAAAGGACAGGCAGACAAAATTGTCCAGGTGCACTCTGCCCAGCAGGTTGGGAGCTTTCACGATCTTCAGGTGCTCCAGCTCCCTGGCTGCCTACACAGCTCCAAGAACCCCTTCTGTGACAGGCAGACTAGTGCGCCTTTCTTCTGGCCAGCCCCACCGGGCTTGCAAACCGGGAAATCCTTCCCTGGTCTTAGGCCAGCCAGAGGGAAGATCTGTCTACAGCAACTAAAAACGCAAAGCACAGAGGCTTATACCTGTGTGCTCAGCCCACTGGTTCAGGCAGTGGAGACAGGCATAGCAGCCAGGAACCAGGCAACAGCCCTTTCCTCCCCGGAGGCACCAATACCACTCCCCTACAATCCCCGCATTGCTTCAGGGGCTGAGCAGCTCCAGAGACTAGAGCGTCTGGGCACTAGAGGGCGTCATACACAAATATGAAACACCAAAGGAACCTGGTCCAGAGTAAAATTATGAACACAACTCCTGAGAAAGATTTAAATGATATGGACCTTATTACTCTCCCTGAAAGGGAGTTCAAAATAAAAATCATTAACATGCTCATGGAGGTACGGAAAGACATTCAAGAACTCAGGAATGAATTTCGGTCAGAGATCCAATCATTGAAGAACACAATGGACGGTATTAAAAGCAGATTGGCTATGGTGGAGGAGACAATAAATGAAACAGAAACTAGAGAAGAGGAATACAAAGAAGCTGAGGCCCAGAGAGAAAAAAGGATCTCTAAGAATGAAAGAATATTGAGAGAACTGTGTGACCAATCCAAACGGAACAACATTCGCATTAGAGGGGTACCAGAGGAAGAAGAGAGAGAAAAAGGGATAGAAAGCATCTTTGAGGAGGTGATTGCTGAAAACTTCCCCAATCTGGGGAAGGAGATAGTCTCTCAGGCCATGGAGGTGCGCAGATCTCCCAACACAAGGGACCCAAGGAAGACAACAGCAAGATATATAGTAATTAAAATGGCAAAGATCAAGGATAAGGACAGACTATTAAAAGCAGCCAGAGAGAGAAATAGGATCACATACAAAGGAAAACCCATCAGCCTATCATCAGACTTCTCAGCAGAAACCTTACAGGCCAGAAGGGAGTGGCATGATGTATTTAATGCAATGAAGCAGGAGGGTCTTGAACCAAGATTACTTTATCTGGCAAGATTATCACTGAAATTTGAAGGAGGGATTAAACAATTCCCAGATAAGCAAAAGTTGAGAGAATTTGCCTCCCACAAACCATCTCTACAGTGTATTTTGGAGGGACTGCTATAGATGGAAGTGTTCCTATAGATTAACAGCTGTCACCAGAGGTAATAAAACCACAGTAAAGAAAATAGAACAGCTAATTACTAAGAAAATGAAAAATTAAATTAACTATTCCCAAAGTCAATCAAGGGATAGACAAACAGTACAGAATATGATACCTAATATATAAAGAATGGAATAGAAAGAAAAAGGAGGAAACAAACAAACAAAGAACCTTTAGATTGTGTTTGTAATAGCATATTAAGTTAGTTGTTAGACTTTTAGATAGTAGGAAAGTTAACCTTGAACCTTTGGTAACCACGAATCTGAAGCCTGCAATGCCAATAAGTACATACCTATCCATAATCACCCTAAATGTAAATGGATTGAATGCAGCAGTCAAAAGACATAGAGTCACTGAATGGATAAAAAAACAAGACCCATCTATATGCTGCCTTCAAGAGACTCACTTTAAACCCAAAGACATACATAGACTAAAAGTGAAGGGATGGAAAAGATATTTCATGGAAACAACAAGGAGAAAAAAGCAGGTGTTGCAGTACTTGTATCAGACAAAATAGACTTCAAAAAGAAGAAAGTAGCAAGAGATAAAGAAGGACATTACATAATCATAAAGGGGTCAGTCCAACAAGAAGATATAATCATTATAAATATATATGCACCCAACACAGGAGCGCCGGCATACGTGAAACAAATACTAACAGAATTAAAGGAGGAAATAGACAGCAATACATTCATTTTAGGAGACTTCAACATACCACTCACTCCAAAGGACAGATCAACCAGACAGAGAATAAGTAAAGACACAGAGGCACTGAACAACACACTAGAACAGATGGACCTAACAGATATCTACAGAACTCTGCACCCAAAAGTAGCAGGATACACATTCTTCTCAAGTGCACATGGAACACTTTCCAGAATAGACCACATACGAGGCCACAAAAAGAACCCCAGTAAAGTCAAAAATATTGAAATTCTACCAACCAATTTTTCAGATCACAAAGGTATAAAACTAGAAATAAATTTTAGAAAGAAATCAAAAAGGCTCACAAATACATGGAGACTTAACAACATTCTCCTAACTAATCAATGGGTTAACGACCAAATCAAAACAGAAATCAAGAATATATGGAGACTAATGACAACAACAACACAAAGCCACAACTTCTGTGGGACGCAGCAAAGGCAGTTCTAAGAGGAAAGTATATTGCAATGCAGGCCTATTTAAAGAAGGAAGAACATTTCCAAATGAATAGTCTAAAGACACAATTACTGAAATTGGAAAAAGAAGAACAAATGAGGCCCAGTCACCAGAAGAAGGGACATAATAAAGATCAGAGAAGAAATAAATAAAATTGAGAAGAATAAAGCAATAGAAAAAAATCAATGAAACCAAGAGCTGGTTCTTTGAAAAAATAAACAAAATAGATAAACCCCTAGCCAGACTCATTAAGAGAAAAAGAGAATCTACACACATAAACAGAACCAGAAATGAGAAAGGAAAAATAACGATGGACCCCACAGAAATACAAAGAATTATAAGAGAATATTATGAGAATCTATATGCTAACAAGCTGGAAAACATAGAAGAAATGGACAACTTCTTAGAAAAATACAACCTTCCAAGACTGACCAAGCAAGAAACCGAAAAACTAAACAGACCAATCACCAGCGACGAAATCGAATTGGTAATCAAAAAACTACCCAAGAACAAAACCCCTGGGCCTGATGGATTCACCTGTGAATTCTACCAGACATATAGAGAAGAAATAACACCGATTCTCCTTAAAGTTTTCCAAAAAATAGAAGAGGAGGGAATACTTCCAAACTCATTCTATGAAGCCAGCATCACTCTAATACCAAAACCTGGGCAAAGACCTCACCAAAAAAGAAAATTACAGACCAATATCCTTGATGAACGTAGATGCAAAAATACTCAACAAAATATTAGCAAACCGAATTCAAAAATACATCAAGAGGATCATACACCATGATCAAGTGAGGATTCATCCCAGGGATGCAAGGATGGTACAACATTCGAAAATCCATCAACATCATCCACCACATCAACAAAAAGAAGAACAAAAACCACATGATCATCTCCATAGATGCTGAAAAAGCATTTGACAAAATGCAGCATCCATTCCTGATTAAAACTCTCAACAAAATGGGTATAGACGGCAAGTACCTCAACATCATAAAGGCCATATATGACAAACCCACAGCTAACATCATACTTAACGGCGAGACGCTGAAAGCTTTTCATCTAAGATCGGGAACAAGACAGGGATGCCCACTCTCTCCACTGTTATTCAACATAGTACTGGAGGTCCTAGCCACAGCAATCAGACAAAACAAAGACATACAAGGCATCCAGATTGGTAAAGAAGAAGTCAAATTGTCACTATTTGCAGATGACATGATACTGTACATAAAAAACCCTAAAGACTCCACTCCAAAACTACTAGAACTAATATATGAATTCAGCAAAGTTGCAGAATACAAAATTAACACACAGAAATCTGTTGCTTTCCTATACACTAATGATGAACTAACAGAAAGAGAAATCAGAAAAACAATTCCATTCACAATTGCATCAAAAAGAATAAAATACCTAGGAATAAACCTAACGAAGGAAGTGAAAGACCTGTACTCTGAAAGCTACAAGACACTCCTAAGAGAAATTAAAGAGGACACTAACAAATGGAAATGCATCCCATGCTCTTGGCTAGGAAGAATAAATATTGTCAAAATGGCTATACTACCTAAAGCAATCTACAGATTCAACGCAATCCCGATCAAAATACCAACAGCATTCTTCAATGAACTGGAACAAATAATTCTAAAATTCATATGGAACCACAAAAGACCCCGAATAGCCAAAGCAATCCTGAGAAGGAGGAATAAAACAGGGGGAATTATGCTCCCTGACTTCAAGCTCTACTACAAAGCCACAGTAATCAAGACAATTTGGTATTGGCACAAAAACAGACCCACAGACCAGTGGAACAGAATAGAAAATCCAAACATTAACCCAAACATATACAGTCAATTAATATTTGATAAAGGAGCCTTGGATATACAATGGGAGATGACAGCCTCTTCAGCAGCTGGTGTTGGAAAAACTGGACAGCTACATGTAAGAGAATGAAACTGGACTACTGTCTAGCCCCATACACAAAGGTAAACTCAAGGTGGATCAAAGACCTGAATGTAAGTCATGAAACCATAAAACTCTTAGAAAAAAACATAGGCAAAAATCTCTTGGACATAAACATGAGCAACTTCTTCATGAACATATCTCCCCGGGCAAGGGAAACAGAAGCAAAAATGAACAAGTGGGACTATATCAAGCTGAAAAGCTTCTGTACAGCAAAGGACACCATCAGTAGAACAAAAAGACATCCTACAGTATGGGAGAATATATTCATAAATGACGTATCCGATAAGGGGTTGACATCCAAAATATATAAAGAACTCACGCACCTCAACAAACAAAAAGCAAATAATCCAATTAAGAAATGGGCAGAGGACATGAATAGACACTTCTCCAAAGAAGAAATTCAGATGGCCAACAGGCACATGAAAAGATGCTCCACATCGCTAATCATCAGAGAAATGCAGATTAAAACCACAATGAGATATCACCTCACACCAGTGAGGATGGCCAACATCCAAAACACAAAGAACAACAAATGTTGGCGAGGATGTGGAGAAAAGGGAACCCTCCTACACTGCTGGTGGGACTGCAAATTAGTTCAACCATTGTGGAAAGCAGTATGGAGGTTCCTCAAAAAAGTCAAAATAGAAATATCATTTGATCCAGGAATTCCACTCCTAGGAATTTACCCTAAGAATGCAGCAGCCCAGTTTGAAAAAGACAGATGCACCCCTAAGTTTATCGCAGCACTGTTTACAATAGCCAAGAAATGGAAGCAACCTAAGTGTCCATCAGTAGATGAATGGATAAAGAAGATGTGGTACATATACACAATGGAATAATATTATTCAGCCATAAGAAGAAAACAAATCCTACCATTTGCAACAACATGGATGGAGCTAGAGGGTATTATGCTCAGTGAAATAAGCCAAGCCGAAAAAGACAAGTATCAAAGGATTTCACTCATATGTGGAGTATAAGAACAAAGAAAAAAACTGAAGGAACAAAACAACCACAGACTCACAGAACCCAAGAACGGACCAAAAGTTATCAAAGGGAAAGGGACTGGGGAAGATGGGTGGGAAGGGAGGGATAAGAGGGAAAAAGGGGCATTATGATTAGCAGATGTAATGTTGGGGGGCACGGGGAGGGCAGTACAACTCAGAGAAGACAAGTAGTGACTCTATAACATCTCACTACGCTGATGGACAGTGACTGTAATGGGGTTGGTGGGGGGGACCTGATGAAGGGGTAGTTTAATAATCGTAATATTGCACATGTAATTATAGATTAATGATCCAAAATAAATTATTTAAAAAAAAGAATACTTAGGAGAAGCTAATAAAAAAATAAGTAATTAAAAAAAAAAAAGGCAGAACATCACTTTGGCCAACCTCAGCTGGGAACGTGCATGTTGACGCAAATTTTTCTTTTCCACTCTTGTCCATGAATGACCATGAGAGTGCCCTGAGGATTGATTTTGGGGTTATAAATAAATTTGACCAAGTAGGTTAAATTTGCAAATACAGAATCTGTGAACAATGAGGGTTGACCGTATGTGAACACACACACACACACACACACACACACACACACACACACGCATAGGAAGCTTCAGGAAGATAACCGTGGTCCACTGGCTGGGAGGGCTACTTATATTTCCTTCTTTATGAAATTTGTGGGTTTCTTTTTTCCAAGTTTCCTCATAGGCATGTATTATTTTATAATAAAACTGTTTTTTAAAAGGGAAGCAAAGTTAAAAATAAAAGAGCAGGATGATAATTGAATCAAGCTTGACTGCCCTGTCCTCACTCCAGGAGGGACTCTATTGTAAAGCCTCTTGCACAAGGAATCTTTGTATTTTCGGTGGCTTTTCAAGGTTTTTCCTACCGAGGAGTCTGCCTGTGCAGGAGGGCTGTGTGTGGGGCAGGGCGCCTCCCTGGGGCCAGGAACCCCTTACCTCTTGTTTGTGGGCCTTGTCTTGCTGGTGGATCCCGTTTGCAGATCCGGAATTGCCAACAGCCTGTAAGAGTCGTGGGCAGATGCTGGGCCAGGCCCGCCAGGCGGCAGCAGTTCCGTGTTTGTCCACTAGGTGGCAAGGTCTTCCTGACGGAACCCCCTGAGGCTCCAGACTGACCAGAGCTCCTCAGAATGGGGATCCCAGGACCCCCGGAGACCACGGTTCTCAGGGCAAGGCTGCATCTACCCCTTTGGTCTGAACTCCTCGGGATGAAGCCATGTCGCCCCTGGGCAGAGTTCAGACCAGGCTTCCCTGGCCACGCTCCTCCTCGGGGCTCCCCACCCGGTCAGCCCAGCCCTGCGCCCACTCACCTGGGCCTTGTCGGGGCAGCTCCTCATGGCCTCCATGAGCTTCTCCACCTGCTGAGCCTGGTCCAGGGCGTCCCGCAGCGCGTCCTCCGTGCTCATCAGCTGGTGCTGCAGCCGCAGGAGCTCGGGCGCCGATGGGTCAATGAGGGAGTAGCGCCTCTGAGCCGGCAGGGACTTGCCCTTGTCCTGGGAGCAGCAGGACGGAGGAAGATGTGAGCGTGCGCCGCTGCTCCAGGCGGCAACCTCCCCGGCCCGCCTCACCTCCGGGTCAGGCCTGAGCACCTCCAGGCTGTCACTTCAGCCTTCCTCCCGACCTGAGGTCCCCACTGAAGCATCTCCTTTGTCCCCTGCCTGCCTTCCCAGCCTGTCAGATGCTCCACATGCTCCAAGTCCTGAAATCCATGCCCCCCCTTCCCTTCCCGTGGGTGCCCCCACAGCCCCGTTCCCTCTACTTTCTGTGGGTCCCTCCTCCTCAGTCCCAGACCCCCAGCCTCACCACCTCTGACCCTCGGAACCAAACGAACCCTCCCTCCCCATCCCCAACAGCATACTCTGTACCAGCGGCTCAAGCCCCCCGACAGCGGCCTTCTTGGCCAGGGGCTTCTAGGTCCTTCTGCTCTGCTCTGCCCCTCCATCCGAGGCTTCCTCTCCACCCAACCTTCTTCACTTCTGGGAGTTTCTAACCACAAATCCCTTCCCTGGATCTCCCACAGCACCGGGGACAGTGCAAGGAGACAAGGGAGTGACTGCCCTGGGTGGTTTTGACCAGCCTGTGCCCCCAGAGGTGAGTCAGTGCCATGTTGCCACCACCCCACCCCCCATGGCTATGGAAAAGTCTCAGGGAATCCACACTCCCAAGTCCCCTGGGCCTTGTCTTCTCCCAAGGTGTGCCCAGACAGGCCACAGAGGCCCTGGAACCGGCCCTGTTGGCCAGACCTGCCTGGACTGGGAAGGCCACAGGGTGGCTGGGCCCAGCAGCCTCCACACCCACGATCTGGGTGTGTAGCCAGAGTGACGCCCCTTATCCCTTAACCCTGCAGGCCCTGGGCCTGCTCCCATGGCTGCGGGCGGGACTTGTCCCTGCCTCCTGCCTGAGGCCTCTTCCATCACCTCCAGGCCAGCTAAGCCTATATGGCTGGGCTGGAGGGCAGTGAGGGGCTTTGGAACAGCTTCCCAGGCTGGTCCTCCCGGATCTTATCTCATCCACACCCCGGGGTTGACCAGGCCCAGCAAGTGGCCATGGGCTTGTCCTCAGGGCCGACGGCAGGGGACGGGGTGCGGAAGGTTTTGTCCTGGCTACCAGTGTCCCCGCCTACCCCAGCCCCACCTCTGGGGACTCAGCTCCCCCAGGGTCCTGTTCCTGAGGGTGAAGGAGTCTCACCCCCAGAACCTCAGAGTTAGGGGAGGCTTTCCAGGCGCCTTCCTGAGACTGATGCATGAATCCCCACTGCAGGACCCCAAACGAGGAGCTGGTTTCTGGCTGATTATGTCCCTGGAGGGGGAGCCCACACGCCACCTCAGGACGGGCTGGATTCCTAGGAAGTGTTCCTTAGAACGGCATCACCAAGCCGGCCACGATACCTGCAAAGGGCTGCTTATGGCCCCACCACCTACAATGCTGGCCCTGCTTGTGGTTCTAGGGGGTTTTGAACTCACTGTGATGTGGCTGTCCCTGGGGGTGGCTCCAGGAGGTCTCCAGTCCCCATGGCCTGACAGCAGGCAACCCAGCCCACCCTGGCATTCCCCATCCCCAGCCACCCCTTCCCCACGTACCAGCCCGGTCAGCTTTTCACGCAGGCCCCGGATGTCATCCTTGAGTTTTTGCTCCTTGATCCGCCACTCGGCCTTGTGAACCTCACGGCTCAGGTCCCTCTCGGGCCCCGGGGAGTGGCGACTGGCCTCCAGCAGCAACACTCGAAGTTCATTCAGGCTCCTGGTGGGGGCACAGAGCGCAACGGTCAGCCTTGGCCTCTCCGCCCCGACTCTCCGGTGACTCTCCAGGAGCCTGGGGACTGCCACACTGAAGGGGACACTGGCTGTTAGGATGACATCTAGGTGCCAGAAGGGGCCAGAGTGGAAATATGAGGCATGAAACAACTTGACTACAGCCCCAGAGGGGACAGGATTTGAGGATAGGATGGTCAAGAGGACGTGGACTTTCCTGGAATGTCTTAAAGGCTTTAAAAAAGAGTATATAGTATTTGTTTAACTAAAAATTAAACAAACAAAACATTCATTCGAGAGAACACATGCAGTGAAACATTTTAAAGGCCTCATGTCAAATGGATTTAATTTCCCATGTCAGCTCTTCATCAACTGGCCGTAGCCTGCCTGGGATACTGTGATGAGAATGATTCTGAGGCCGTGTCTGGGCTCTGCAGAAAAGAGGGCAGTGATCAGTTAGCACTGTCTTCCATGGGCACAGGATGGAAGAAGAGGACACACCCTTCTAAGCCTTTTTTCTTGCCTGCATCTTCTACAGAAGAAAGGAGAACTCCTTGACTAGGTGGCCATGGATAACTGAGAACCAAGCGGGCATCTGGTGGCACTAACCCTTCCCCTTTCTCCTTCTCCCTGCTATAAATATGATGATGGCTGGAGCTTCAGCAGCCACCTTGCAACCATGAGGAAGGGAAACACAAATGTGTTGGTGCTGGTATCTTGAGCCATAGCTAATTGCCAGCCATGGCTACTTCCAGATTTCTTGTTACATGAAGAAAATAAATCTCTACAAGTTTAATCTGCCAACAAATTCCTAGCTGATCTCCCAATGACATCCTGAGTGCCACAGGAGCATGGAGGGACTCGGGGTGGCCTATACCAACAAAGGAAGGCTGTAAGGAAAAACTGAGCTGTGAGGAAAACCTTAAAGAGTGGACTGGATTTGGTAAAGTGACCAAAAAGAAGGTATTCCGGGAAGTGGGAATTGCCTGAGTGATGAGAGACATAGGCAGGAATGAGCCTGTTGGTAGCAGAAAGACAGACTCCTCAGAGGAGGTGAGACTGGGCTGAACACAGACAATAAACTATCCAACTTGGATGGGGCAGGGGATAAGGAGCCAGACAGCCGTGGAGCCCTGATGGCAGCAGCTGGCTGGTTCACAGATGCTAGGGAGGGAATATTCCCAGTAGCCTGTTGCATCTGTTTAACTCCCTCCTGGGCTGTGCCGTGTTCTCCAGAGAATGTCATAGTAACTCCCAATGTGTGTATCACACTTACAAGAGGGGAGGGGAGGAGACAGCATTTCCTTTATAAGAAGACGCTTGTACTCTAATGAGATTCCTTTAACTCAGGGGTTGAACCTCAAGTGCTTACAGGGGCTGGGGAATCATGTCCATGAAGTAGGTGTGAGAGAAATAATGAAGGCAAGTGGGGGACCGACGAGGCCCAGAGGCCTGCGCTCATAGAAAGGGGGCCAGTGTTCCCCAGCAATGGCTGGTTGTTGCCCGGCTGGAAGTCAGCCTACTGTTGTCAGATATTCTGATTTCTTAAGGAAATCTGGAGAAATCTGGATTTTATAGGAAACCTCCCAATTTTTTAATGCTAGCCTGTTTTTTTTCAAAGCCTCATTTAGGTCACACAAACCATGTCATTGACTGTAACCCAGAGGTTCTCAAAATATGGTCTGGACACCTCAGGGGTCTCTAAAACCCTTCCAGGGAGTCCACAGGTCAAAACTATTTTCATAATAATCACGGAACTTTTCACAATCATTTCTCATGAGTGTACAATGAATTTTTCCTATGACTGCATGGCATATTAATAATTATCTGAAAAGGATATTAAAACATTCCTCTCTTTCCCAACTACATATTTCTGTAAGCCCACGTTCTCATAATATCCTTCAACCAAAATAACAAGTTGCAACAATTGAATGCAGAGGAAGAGAGGAGAATGCCACTGTCTGCTCCTAAGGCCAACACTCAAGAAATCTGCAAAAACGTAAAACAGCGCCACTGTTCTGACTAAACCTTGTTTGTTTTAGAAAACACTCTTTCCCAAAGCATATTATTTATATTACATGCAATTTTTTTTTTTAGTGGTTTAATAGCTATTTTAAAAATCCTCAGTTTTAATTTACAATGTAAGTATAGAATAAGTCAACAAAAGCTCTTTGGAAATCCCCAATAACTTTTAAGAGTTTTAAAGAAAACTCTTATAAAAATCTTTTTAAAGGGCTCCCTGAGACCAAGAAGTTTGGGAACCACTAATCTTTTCTATAATCTCTCCTGGGAGTTTCCTATAAACTCCCTGTGTTAAGAAGGATTCTGAGGCTTCATCGGCGCTTAGGCGATCACTGGTCATGCTGACCACCTGTACGATATGGCCCTTCCCCCTTGCTCTGGGAAGACTGGCTGATGTCAGGTGCAGTGAGGGGCAGGGCCAGCAGGCGTGACCACAGAGCCCACGGCTGACTCACCGCTCCTTCCTGAGCAGCTCCTGGCTGATGAGGACCAGCTGGCCCGAGGCATCATGGGTCTTCCGGGTCACGGCCTCTAGCTCTGCCTCCGAGCGCCGCTTCTCCTTCTGCAGGGTGTCCACCTTCTTCTCTCCTGACTTGCACTTGCTCTCCAGTGCTGAGGGTCAGCCAGCAGGGAAAGCAGAGAGAGGGCAGGATGGCCATGGGAGTCTGTCCCACCAGAGGGCCCAACCTGGGCAGGAAGCCTGTTTTCCCAGGAGGTCACAGTGACACACTCCACGGAGCACATCTCTCTCATCCTGCAGAACCAGGCAGCCAGGGGCCGAGGGAAGAGCTACAAAAGCAGACCCGAGCCCCCCAGCACAGCAGCCCAGGCCCTCGGGGGCAGGGGAAGCAGTCCACCCTGCCCGAGACGGGACCGGCGCCTACACTGCTCCTGGACAAGGAAAAGCTAAATCTTCACCTTCGCCTCCAAGGAATTTGAGGCCAACTGACCTTTGTCGGGACCAGTTATGCCACGTGAACGTGATGGGAACTGGAGAGAAGTGGGGGTGGGAACCGGTTCCCAGGATGGGGGTCGTCTCATGGACACCACCACTGGCATTCTGGCGGACAAGAAGCAGGGCCAGTTTGTCACAGAGTCGCAAATTCCAGACCCCCGCCTCTCCCCAGGCTCCCCCTCTGTCCTCATCTCCCCTGTGTCCTGCTCTCTGCTGCTGTGAGCATCCATCCCTCCCAATTCTGAAATCCTGGTATTTCTTCTAGGGGCTGGGGGCTGATATGCTATCAAAGTGACCTAGAGAACCCAAAACGTCTTCAAGACCAAACAGAACTGGTGACGGAATTTCAGAGCAGAGGGAACACAGAGCTGACTCTGGGGAAAGAAGCCAGCTCAGGGCCCCGATGATATGATGGTCATGTATGGGTTCCTACTCCCCGCTCACTGCAGCCCAGGTGAAGTCCAGGGCAGCTGGACCAGCCCAGGTCACCTCCTCAAGGCAGCATGGAGAGGGTGCCCTTACCCAGGTGCCAGCGCACCCCACACCTGACTGCCACACGGCCCCAGTAAAAGCCCCCCGCATCAGCCCTGCACAAGGGAGACTTACCACTTACTTGGGCCCTGAGCATCTCAGTCTGGGACATCAAGGCTGTCACCTCTTTGTCCCTCTTGTTCAGCTTGTCCTGAAGGCCTGGAGGGGAAGGGAGAGAGATAAAGGGACAGCAGTGTTCTAGGTCAGTGGGCGAGGGGATTACCTGCAGGAACCCTAAAATGGAGCTACACGTGGGCTCATTGGTCCAAATTGGTCCAAATTCTTTCTCACACCAGCCCTCTCTGGGTAACCCACTCTGAACAAAAGGCTGCAATACTGTGTAGTCTTGGGCAACTTATCTCAAAGTGTCAGCTTCCCTGAATGGGAAGTTAGGATAATAAAAATGGTGCTCATGTCACAAAGTCTTGTGTATTCAGTACTGACGGTCTCCGAACAGTCATAAAAAAGATAATGCATGGACAGTGCTGGAAACATACTAACTTTCCACAAGTTAACCTACCAATATAACATAATGCCAACAAGATTTTAATTTTTCTGGAACTAGATAAGCTGATTCTAAAATCACGTGGAAAAATAAGCAAGAAGAAACAAGAGAGCTGGGCAAAAACTTCAAAAGTTAAACATAGAATTGCCACGTGACCTAGTAATTTCACTCCTGGGTATATACCCCAAAGAACACCAAAGAGGCACTTGACAAGTACCTGTACATGGACGCTACAAATGTGCATGTTTTCAGCAGCCACAAGATGCGGAAACAGCTCAGATGTCATCCACAGGTGGGTGGATAAAACAAAATGTGGCGTGTGCACACAATGGACTATTACTCGGCCCTAAACAGGAATGACACATTGACACTGCTACACCACAGAAGAACCTTCACTATATTATGCTAAGTAAAAAAAGCCACACAGAAAAAGCCACCTATTATATGATGCTCTTTAAATGAAAATGTCTAGAATCAGCAAATCCATAGAAACAGAAAGCAGACTAATGGTTGCCAGTGGCTGGTGGGGGGGAGGGGAGAGTGAGAAGTGACTGAGAATGGCTATGGGGTTTCCTTTTGGGGAGATAAAAATGTTTTGGCACTAGATAGAGGAGGTGGCTACACAACGCTGTGAATATACTAAATGTCACCAAATTGTTCATTTTAAAATGGTTAATTTTATGTTATGTTAATTTTGCCCCCCCCAAAAAAAGTCTGAAAGAATTTTGAAAAAGCAGAGCAGGAAAGACTGCCAGTAATTAAAATATAAACACAGGTTGAATAATTGAAACATTATAGAACTGGCCAATGAACAGACAGGTCACTCAAATGGACCAGAAAGCTCAGAAGTAAGAATCAATTATGCAAGGGAATATAAAGATGGTATACTTTTGGAAAAAAATGTAAATATACTCTTGGGAAAAAAACACCTTATAGAAGGATGAATTCAAGATGGAGCAGAGATTTTAAGCATAGAAAATGAAACTTAAAAAGTACTAGAAGAAACCATGGGCTACATTTAAAAAATAGTAAATCCAGAAGCCAAAGAAGACTGAGTTTCAAAATCTGCAAGATAAACACCACCATAAGAAATGTCATAGGCAAAAAAAAAAAAAAAAAAAAAAAAATGGGGGAAAATGTTTGCAATGTCATATATAAAGAGTTTCTAAGAATCAACAAAAAGATCAAGAAAAATGGGCAAAGGATACAAGTAGAAATGTAAATGGAGCTTCATTCACAGTAAGAAAAGGGCAAGCTGAAGCTTCACTGGGTAACATCTTTTACTGTTCGGATTGGCAAAAATCACAAAGTTCGATGAAATATTTTGTTGTTAATTTACCACAGCAGTGTTTGTAATAGCCAAAGACTGGAAACCGCCTATGATCCAAGCAGTAGGAAACTGGCCAAATCCATGATGGTAGCTCCAAACAGTAGAATATTCTGTACCATGTGAAAGAATGTAGTGATAAGGAACAGTCTCCAAGATACATCATTAAATGGAAAAAAAATAAGGGACCAAACAGTGTGGGAGGTGTGGTACCTCTGTGTTACCTATGTGCGTGTATGTGCATAAACCATCTCTGATAAGCTGGCTGACATTACGCCTTAGGGAGGAAATTCGGGCAAGAGAGAATCCTTTGCTATAAGCCCTTTGAACC
Source organism: Smutsia gigantea (assembly GCA_032199065.1). NCBI lineage: Eukaryota > Metazoa > Chordata > Mammalia > Pholidota > Manidae > Smutsia > Smutsia gigantea. The sequence continues at coordinate 43,739 of JAVSCE010004569.1, forward strand.
ATTTGAAGCTTATACCTACTTAAAAAATAAAGTTAAAACCAAATAAATAACACGGTACTTAGCACAACACTTGGCACTTAACAAACTGAACAGCCGCCCTCCTCACCTCGGGGTGGGTGAGTAGCTCATGCACACAGTAGGCGGCTCTCACCAAATGGCAGAGGATGCAAAACACATGCCACCCAGCATGAAGGCGGAACCAACCAGCCTTTCCTGAAAGTCCAGGGCCCCGCCCAGCCCGGCAGCCACTCACCCTGCACAGTCTCCTGCATCCTGACCTTCTCCCCTGAAATGTCATTGGACTCAATCATCTGAAAGAAAAGTCATGTGAGGCAGGGGCACTAACCTCTCCCTCTGCTCCCCCTGTCCCAGCCAACCCAGCTCACCCCCACACAAGGAGACTTTCAGGGACTTGATATGGTGGCAGGGAGCACAAATGTCCTCAGTTTGGCCCCTCTGACAACAGAGGATCCCCCTTACTGCTCCCAGGACCCCCAAAGTCTGTTTGTGCAACTTCCATGTGAATGCCTCCTACCCCTTCCTTCGGTGAAATGTCTACTATAGTATATGGATGTCTCCTTCCCCGGGACACCTACAGAGATTGGTCCTGGGTGTCTGCTTCCATCATCATCCAGAGGCAAGACTCCCAGCCTCGGTTTCCCATCCACAGAACAAGTATCAGCTGCCATGGGGCAGTGTACGCAGAGCATGCCCTGGGCCAGCTCCCAGAGGGACTTCAATAAACGCTACTTCCTTTCTCTCCAGCACATCTTAATAATAAACCCAGAAGCCGAAGAAGAAAAGATCAATTAAGTCAAAAAAAAATCCTCATGGTGGACATCAACAGGCTCCTCGCTGCTTCTTTGGCACACATTCCCCGCCTCCGGCCCGAGCTGGCTGTCCTCTGCGCCTGCAGTTTGCCAGAATCAGACATGCAGAATCTAATCACGGCAGCCCAGCACTGAACAGGCAGTCGCGTCCACCAGCCTGCCCCTCATACTTCTGCCCACACATCCCAAGCCCCATTTTAGTCTCAGCGAGCTGTGATTAAGCACCCAAAATGAGACACACACTAAAACATTTTTTTAAATTTCCACACTTTCCACATGACACCAAAATCTAGCTGTCCCTGGACTTCAAATTCTGAATTTGGGAGGCATGTAGATCTGGGTGGAGGCCCCATATGTATGGAAGTCAAGAGATGGGATCCTTGAGGTTACCACCCAGTCCTCAGCCCAAGGTCTGTGACTGAAGGGGGTGCTGTCCTGTGGAACCACAGCCATCCAAAACCTCCCTGACTAGGGGGCGTCCAGGGAGACTAGGGATCCCGGCCTAACCCCCTGCCCTGGGCACCCAGTCAGGCCATGTGCACACAAGCTCACCTGGGGCTCTTCCTCCTCCCTCTGCCCAGGAGCCTGGCAGAGCACTTGCTAAAAACAGGGAGGAGTGGGCGAGAAGGCCACTGCAGGGGGACCTCAAGGTATGATGCAGGCAGAGCTCCTTTTACAAAAAAGGTACCCAGCACTTGGAACTCCTGAACACTTACTACTCAAAGGCCAAATTCTGGTTTAAATGTACAAGGAGAAACACAGGCTCAAAAAGCTCCAGGGCTCATGTGAAATCAATGATTATGCTGCTGGGTGGCCCTTCAGGTAAGATCTGATTACTGTCATCCTGGGCACCCTGTCGGCCCTCCGGCAGTAGGCTGGATATACCCTCTGTCATCAATGAGCAAGAAACCTGGGAAAGTTACTCATCTCAGAGGCTTGGTTTGCTCATCTATGGAGCCAATATCAACCTCGTGGGAGTTTGGGGGAGATGGGGCAGTGGGCGGCCTGGCAGGAGCCACGCGAAGGCCCTTCCTGGCCCTGCTGGAGTGGACACAGCCCATGCTACACAGGGCCTCAGACTTCTGGATTTGGGGCAAAACTGGTACTAGTGGGAGCAGCCTCTCTGGCCACCCACCTCCAGCCTTCCAGAGCCCACTCTGGGGACCCCCACACTCTGAGGAAGCTGGACTGTTGCTCAGTCTCATTAGGACGGGCAGAAAGGGGGCCACCTCCAGGCGCTTGTGCTGGAGACGGGCCCCCTGGGAATGCACAGGGCTTGCCCTCCACAGGAAGACATCCAGGTGAATCAGGGACTCGGGGAGTGGGAGAAACCTGTTCTCAGTGCTGAGGTGTTCTTCTCTGCAGCCCAGCTGTGGGGTCCCAGCCAGGTCTGATCAGACCACCATGGGGCCCCAGTCACCAGGCCCAGCTGCCCTTCTGACTGATGAAGGGATGAGGGGCTCTCCTCTGAGCCGGATGCCCTCTGATCTCCCCCGGGCGTGCACCTGGGGACAAGGAGAATGCCTCCCCAGGCTGGGACAAAGTAGCCAGTAAACGCCCAGGCCCTCCGCAGCTGGACCCTCACACACAGCCCGCAGGTCCCCCTAGCAGCAGGGGTGGCTGCCTACATTGGTGTGCTGGGACGAGCACAGGGACTCGAGAGCCTGGAGTCTGTTTTCAGCGACCAGAAGCTTCTCCCGCAGCCTCTCAGCCTCCTGCTTGCTCTGGGCTTCCGACCGCTGCAGCACCTCGTAATCCAGCATCTTCCTCTCGGCCAGGGAGATCTGCTCCTTGAGGAACTCGATGGCCTGTGCCTGCCCCCGGTACTCCACATCCAGCTTCTCCAGCTCATGCACCCGCAGCTCGGCATCGCGGCACTGGTCCTGGGCCTCCTGCAGCTCCAGCCGGTGCTGGCCGGCCTGCCCCTCCAGCTGGGCCCGCCAGTGCTGCTGCAGCCCAGCCAGCTCATCCTGGGCCTCCTGCAGCTTCTGCCGCAGGCCCTCCTTCTCCTTCACGTGCATGGCCGTCTCAATGTCGTGCTTGGCCTGCAGGTTGCCCAGCTCCAGCTGGTGCTCCATCTTGATGCCCTCCATCACGGCCTTCAGCTCTCCAATCTCCTTCTGCTGGGCACCTGGGCCTGAGTTCAGGGTGGCCTTGAGGTCCTCCAGGGACTTCTGGTGGTCTGAGGCCAGTGAGTCCAGCTTGGACTTCCAGTTGTCCATGAGCCCCATGTTCTCGCTGGTGGCCTGCTGAACCTTGGCCTTGAGGTCCACCACCTCCTGCGCGTACTTCTCGTTGGCCACCCGGAGCTTTTCCACCTCTGCCTGGTAGGCCCGCAGGGCCTTCTCGTACTTGTCCCGCAGCACCCCACTCTCCCTCTGGTGCTCCTTGCTGGCTGAGAGCAGCCGCTCCCGCAGCCGCAGTGTCTCGGCGGCTTCGGGGTGGTCGGCCGGCGGCGGGCCCGAGTGCAGCAAGCACTGCTGTAGCTCCTCGATCTCGCCGCGCCGCAGGGTCAGCTCCTCCTCCAGCTGCAGCACCCGGGACTTCTCGGCCACTGTGGTCAGCTACCAGGAAGAGAGGGAGGCTGGAGTCAGTGGGCTGTCTGGGGACTCAACAGGGGCAAGGTGGGGCCTCCCTACTCAAAGGCCCCAGCCCCAGTGGGGGAAGGCCACAGGAAGGGAAGGGTGCCCACCTCCACCTGAGTGCCGGCTGTCTGTGGCCCTGCCCGCCAGAGCCTCCAGGAAGACTTCCCTGGCTTGTACCCCAGTGATTCAAGGAGTCAGCTTTCCCTGCTGCCCGAGGTGGCTTGGACAAACCAGCCGTTACAGTTTTCTCTAGGTTCATATGATTTTTAAAGAGCAGAGCTGACAGGGAATTTTGTATTGTCCTGCTCTTTGAAGGTCCCCAGACAGTTGGGGTTGAATCACAGGGGCTGTCCGGAGGCGTGGGCAAGGAAGGGTTTAATGCCTAAAGCAGAACAAAATTTGTGCTCCCAGACCCACCTTCTGATGGAAAACCCTGAAATCAGAAGCTTCATCCTCTAAAACTCCATTCTGACCTTGTCAATGGCCATACGTTTAGAAGCAGTATATTTAAAAGTTTAAAATATTTTACAAGCTTAAAAAATTTTGTTTCTGAAAGTGACCTTTAGAGTTCAGTAAACCTGTTTTTGTTTTTGTAATCAGGTTGAACCCTAGCCCAAGATGCCCATATGGAGGGCTAACGCCTGTGCACCGCCACTCGGTCAGTTTCTGCAAGCAGCCTTCATGCACACGCGTGTCTACTGCACAACACACCCCGTCACCCAGCAACGGCCAGTGTGTGCAAAGGGACCCAGAGGCCAGCGCCTACACCATTCACTCGTGGGCTAAGGCCGACCTACAGAAACTGACTGCTGCCCGCCTCCCAGCCACGTGCTGTTTGTGGTGGTTTTTCCCAGTCACTGCTTGCTGGCTGTTTAGCTGCTTTGCCAAGACAACTACAGCTGGGCTATGTGCTGGGCAGGGCTGGCCAGCTGTTTGGATGTATGTGCCTGCACAGGGGGCCGGCCCTGGCACATGAAAGGGTCAGCTGGGCCCAGAGCCTGGACTCAGAACCAGGCCCTGGCTAGGCAGGACCTCACCCCCAAGCAGAGCTTCCCTGGCCTATGACCCATGCCCTGACCCACTGTATCTTAACAGCCGGGCCCTAGGGCTGACACAGAGCCCCAGGTCCTGAGGCTGGCCCCTCCCACCACCATATTTAAGACCCTCTGGGCTAGAGAGACCTGGGTCTGTGCTCCCTGACTTCCCAGCCTGGGGAGAAGGCAGACATGGACAGACTGTCCCCATGCCTGCCCACATTTGGGGCAGAATGTGTCCAAGAGGCCCCTGATTTCTGGCCATGACAAAGCCCATCACGGCAATGGATGGGGAGGGAGGCAGGAGAGGGTCTCACAGGACATTCCCAGCCCATGGGACCACGAGCTGGCCCGTGAAGACCCCTCCCCCCAACAAGTCCCATGTGGCAGGGAAGCCTAAGCACGTCCCTAACTGTCCACCTCCCTCCTAGAAGGGGCGCAAAAGGAGAAAACAATGAGGAAAGCAGCCAAAGGCAGAAAATAATAAAACAGAGAAGCCGAAGGGGCGTGAAGGGGCCAAGGCAGTGGGGGCAGCGGCGGCGTGTTACCCTGTTGTCGGCTAATTCTCGGAGCAGCCGCTCGGCCTGCGCCTTCTCCAGTAGCAGGCTCTGCTCCAGCTCGCCAATGCGCGCGTGCTCCAGCTGCGTCTGGGTCTGGGGTGCCCGGGGTGGTGGGAGGTGGGGGCAGGGGAGAGGGGCACAGGGAAGAGGAAGCCGGAGAGAGAGAAGGAGAGAGAGAGGCGGCGTCATCTTCCGTGAACAAGACAGGAGAGCAGGTCCAGGAGAGGAGGTGGCTCAGGAAAGAGGAGGCCCTGGAAGTGGGGCCGGCTGGGCCTGCCACCCGCACTGGGTCCTGGCTGGGTTTGCTGGGCCGGGAGAGGGTGACAAAGGGCATCTGGGTCCCTTCTGTCACCCTCAGGTGGCCCTGCTCCCCATCAGGGCATCTTCGGGCTGTTTCTCATTTTGGGTACAGGATCTGCACTCAGGGGGCCCCTGGGATGGATGGATGAGTGAGCGCGCCCAGGATTCCCGGCTCCCAGGCCTGTGCTAAACCAGGAAAAACTGAGCGGAAGGTTTTCAAAAACAGGCCCAACCATCACTGTTCTCCCGGCCTGGCCTCCCACCGCCCTGCCCCAGGCCCGCAGGAGCACAAGGACACTTCTGTCCCAGCCTCACGACACCCACTTCACTGGCTGACAGAGCCTGTCGTTCTCAGGGCACCGGGACTGGTATTTGGGTTCCCTTGCGGCTCGGCGAGGGCAGCGGGGGGCTGAGGGCTGGAGCCCACGCTCCTCGTGGGGGGTGCCAGAGGGGCCTCCTCAGCCCCCTGGGGTCCTGTCCCCGCCCAGGAGAATCCGTGAGGCAGTTCTGAAGGGGCAGCGTGAGCCACCCGGCACGTGTGAGACAGGAACGTGCCGCCTGCCCCGGCGCTGACAAGGGCGCCGGCGGCAGGGGGAGCCCGGCGGAGAAACGCCCCTGCAGTTCAGAAAGAGCTGGGCATGTTTGTGTCCTTAGCCTATGATCTCATTTCTGTGGATCTCCCTGAAGGAGCAACTAGAAAGGTTCTCTGTGTCCCTCAAGAGGTCAGCATCCTGCGGGCTAGCGAGCAGCCCCACAGTAGGAACTTGGGGGGGAAAGAGCCGTAAAGGTGAGATTTTAGGTGGGTGGGCAATTTGGACTTCCTCTCTGGGCGAGGGGAGTGGGGGCCACCACGCTCCCGTTTCTCGTTGTCGGGTCCCCCGGAGTTAATGTTCATAAAAACATGGTCAGGGTGCACAGGGCAGCATAAGAGTGGATGTAATTTTTGTCCCAGGCGCTGATTCTGAAACTCGCACAGGAGGGGCGTCTCAGCTGTCTTTGCCTCACGGGAGCGCAGCTACTCCACGGACAAGGCCTCAGGCTCAGAATCATGCAGCAACTTTGGGTAGTGCCAGGCCTGAGACTCAGGTCCTTTCCCCCTGAACCAACCTGACTCCATGGAGGGGAGGCAGGGGTTTCCAGAGCAACGATGGGGGCTCCTGAAGTGGGGGACCCCTGGCTCCCCTGACCCAGTTCCCATTCTGGGAGCTGTGTCAAGCCTGTGGCCTGTAGTTCTTTCCCTTTCCTCACAGACACTGTGCCTGCCCCTTGGCTAAGCACAGGGCCACCGCCTGGGGACATGGCTCAGGTAACTGGCATCATTAATTAATTTGGGGAGGAGTTTTCCCAACTTCACTAGGGGCTCCCGCAGGTCAGAGGCACAGGGTGCCTTGCTGATCTCCCTCCAGGCCTCCCCTGCACACATCAACAAATGGTTGATCTGAGTTCATAAAGCTGGCTCTCTGTGTTACAAGGGGTATTCCTATGCAAATACAAATAACACTGAGGCACTGTTTAATTAACAGAATACAACACAAAACTCTGGACAATTAAGTAACAACAAAATCCCAATGCTATCAAGTCTAAAGTGACTACCTGACCTCCCTGCTCGGGTGACAGCAGAGGTAGCCCACGTGTCTTCATGATGCAACATGGCTAACACCCACCCAAGAGCCATACTACCTGTCCCCAGCCTGTGACCTGGGTTTCCCACTCCCAGAGAAGCACCTCCTGCCCTGTTCTGGCACTGCGACACAAAGGTGAACGAGACAGACAGGGTCCTCATCCCCCCAGGGGCTGACTTTCCAGGGAGGGGCGCAAAAAATAAATGGCTAGTGAGGGCAACTTCAGACTGTGACGTGAGCTAGGAACGGCACACATGGGGGCAGGTGGGATGGAGGTTAAATCCAAGAGGCAGTGAAGGCCTCCCTGAGAGACATGATTTAAGGTGAGGCCCGAAGGAGGAGGAAACAGCTAGCTGACCAGGGAAGCTCAGAGGCAGGCAGAGCTGGGCTGTCCCAGGAGCAGGGAGGAGCCCCACATGCCTGGGGCAGAAGCATGCAGGGCAGTGTCCCGGGTCCTCTCTGGGCCACTCTACAGAGCCTGAGCTTATCCAGGGTGGTAGCTCCAGATGTGTGAGCAGGGAAGAGGCAGGACCTAAGTTTAAGAGATCTGTCCCATGATGTCGGCAGTTTGCTTCAAAATTCCAGGGGAGCAGTTGGGGACGGGGGAAGTGCTGGAACAAGATTGGTCATGAGCTGGTAGGTGACAGCAAACGGGGCTTCATCACACCTTCCTCTCTACTTATGTGGAGGTTCAAATTCTCCCACAATTAAAAATTACAAAGGTTTGTTTTACAAAGCTGTGGGCTTCAGTGTGGAGAAGGGTCACGGAGGAATGAGACAGAACAGGGGCCGCATAGAAGCTGCTGCTGAGGCCTGGCCTGGGACGGTGGACATGAGTATGGAGGCAGGGTCAAGAGGATCTCTGATGGAGGGATGAGGGAAAGTTTGGTGAGTTTGTTGTGGACATGAACACCTGTGTGGACTGTGGGGCTGATCATAGAGGTGCACGGGATGGGGGGCCGCCACCAGCTGAGAGGTCTGCTTTGGACAGGTCACGTTTGGGAGGCTGTCCTAGGTTGAACAGAGTCCACTGATCTCATATTCACCTGGAACCTTAGAATGTGGCTCTGTTTGGAAGAGAGTCTTTGCGCATGTCATTGCGTAGGATGAGGTCATGCTGGATTAAGGCGGGCCATTAATCCCATGACTGGCGTCCTTGTAAGAAGGTTGTGTCAGAGACAGAACATGCAGGGAAGGCCACGTGACAACAGAGCAGGGATCCAGCTCCAGACCCAGGAGGGCCAGGGTGGCCAGCCATCCTGCCCCAGTTGGGAGAGATGCATGGGACAGATTCGGCCCCAGAGCCTCCCAGGGAAGCCAACCCCGCTGACGCCTTGATTTCAGAGCTCTGGTTTCTAGAACTGGAAGAGAATAAATGTGTATTGCTGTAAGCCGCTGCGATTCACAGGGGCCTGTCATGTGCTCCTCCGGGTGGGGATGACCTGTGGGCTGCCGGTGGGGAGCGCAGGTCTGAGGGCAGGGTGGGGAACAGAGGGTATCATGAGCTGATCAAGGGCAAGTGATGACGGTCGGGAAGCTCTCAGCGGGACTGCAGACCGAGAAGCAAATGGCCGAGTTGGAGCCCGCAGACAGGCTGACATTCAGCAGTCAGGAAGGAGGCTGAGTCTTGGAATGGGCACCCTGAGCAGAGCGGCAGGGAGGCCGGGAGGGGGACAAGTGGGGAGATGGGGCCACATAACTGGAGGGGGACCAGGAACTAGAGGAGGTGATCTGGGTTTTATTTTTAACTTTTAAGATAGGCAGGGATGAGTGGTACCTTGGGTCAGTTTGCCTTCTGGTTGCCATGAATATGGTCACAATAAAACGGAGCAACAGGACTCTTACTGCCCTAGGACGGAATTAGGCATGTCACTGTTGTCCCAGCTGGCTGACTGGATCTTGGGTGGACACGTGACCCAAAGCCAGCCAGCCCACTGGACCAATCAGACTGTCCAGAGGAAAGATAGTAGATAGAGGGTGGGGGCCTGAGCCTGGGTGGGGCCAGAAGGGAGCCACTGTGCAAGGAGCCCAAGAGACACAGTGAGAGAGACAAACAGGTGTGCAGCCTGGCCGCACGTCAGGGGGAGAGGCGGTCCCTGAGCAGAGAACGTGCGCGGCTCTTGGTGCCGTTCGCACTCTGGTTCCCGGAGCTGCCCGTGCGATTTCCCTGCGGCTTCTCAGTAAGCCCGGGACTGGACTTAGCAGGAGGGGTCTCTATTCCCTGCAGCCACAGGCGCTTTTCACCGAAGTCCATCCCAAACCCTGCAGGAGGACAGCCACCCAGTGGGAAGCCAGCCAGAAGCAAACCGCGTGACCTAATACACACAGGCGAGCACACCTGAGGCTGAGCTGGGGCTCCAACACTGGGTTACGGCCTGACATCTGTCCTTGAAGCTCAGGCAGCCACACCTGCTCCAACAGGGGCAGCGGGCAGTGACTCCACGCAGATTGCACATGTCCCTCCCCGAGCCAGGGTCGTCCAGGGACAGGACAACCACATATTTGCTGGGCACTGAAGTCATGGGCTCTTAATGAGGCTCTTTCACAAATTCAGAAACGGTAATTTCCGATCTGAGCTCGGTGATGTTTGAGTGCAATGACTCCCCAGGTGTGCTGTCTAGACCAGCATCAGCTGGGAACTTGTTAAAATGCATATTCTCAGGTTCCACCCAGGCCTACTGACAGCTGCTCTGTGGCCAGGCCCAGGATCAGGGCTGTGGGTGCAAACAAGGCCTCTAGGTGATAAGTTCTCACGTTGGACAATTACTGACCGAGTTCAACCTCCTCATTTTACAGATGAGCAAACTGAGGCCAGGAAAGGGAAGAGGCTGCCCAAGGCCAGGTACTGCTGAGCCGGCATGTGGAGAAGGACTGAACCTGCCCCCTGCGCCATCCGACAGCTCAGGAGTCCTCGTCCCTAGTCAGTGCCCAGGGAGCAGGGAGGCGTACCTGCCACTCAACTGTGGCTCCGTGGGCCCTGTGGTACCTGCAGTTCCCTGGAGGGCTGGGGGCAGGTTGGGGGTGCTTTACCAATCAATGTGTGCACACCCCTCCCTCAGCTCAGAAAGGGTGGGATGGATAGAACGAAAGGCCCACCTGTGCCCAGGCCACCTGTGCAGGTGTAAGTGAGAAGGCGCGCCAACCGGCCATCCGCAGCAGTCAGGATCCCGGGCCCCGCCCCAGTACGGCTGCCTTGCCCCATGACTGCGTGAGTCACTTTGCCTGTCTGAGCCTGTTTTCCCTCTTCAAGTTCTGTGACTCAACATCAGGCTACTGCCAGCAAAGAAGGGACAGGGGTATCCAGCCACTGTGTCCTCACGCCCAGCCCTAGGGATACCCTTAGTGCATCCCACCCAGTTGCCAATACAGGAAGCATGGCCCCTCTGGGCTCCTGGAGCTGAGCCATTCTCACCTCTGACACCAGGGTGTCTCCTGACCTGCCCCTTGCCCTCTCCTAGGGTCTGACCTTACCACCCTTCCCTATTTCTCCCTTGCAATCCCCAGACTCCTCCCAGGGGGCCAAAGTTGCAGCCTGGACCTTATGGCTGTTTGCCCTGCAAGGGCTGGGCCTGGGGTGCCAAGCCAGCTGAGGGTGGGGTGTACGTGTCAGGGGGAGGGGAAGGCTGGGAGGTGCTGGGGCTTTAACCTTTACCTCCAGGTCTCCCTTGGTGATGGACTCCTCCTCCACTCGGAACTGCAGGTCCTCCACCTTCCTGCAGGGGGAGAGGGGGCTGAGCGGCTGAACCCAGAGTGACAGGCAGCCCCATGTCAGCCACGGCGGAGAGGGGCCCAGGGCCCACGCTCAGACCACACAGAAGGCACTGTCCTGGAGTCCCATGATTGATGCGAGCAGAGCCTCCTGGAAACCTCCAGGCCCCCAGCTCTGGACCTGTGCTCTATGCAGAGACCACCACCATCTCCAAAATGGGAGTGTTTCATGCAGCATCCTTCCTGCCTAGGGTGGTTGTGGGAACAAATGACAGAGTGGATGTAAATGGAAGCAGTGATTCTAGTGGCAGCCCCACTGTCATCACTGCAGGGAACAGACACTGTCGCATGCAACAGTCTTCAGGGAGGGAAGGAAGGAGGGTGGGCTTCCTCCCTGCTGACCCTGCTCTCATCCCCTCCCCTCAAAATCTGGGGCCAGATTCCCCATCCCCACCCCATGTGGAGGGCCCCCAATGCCCTGCTGCAGTGAGACACATTCACCCACCCACGTGTCAAGACAGCACATAGAGGAGAGCCAGGCACATGACAGCTCACAAAGCTGCTCTTACTGAGGCCTCCTGACACCTCCCAGCATACAGACGAGGAAACTGAGGCTCAGAAAGGGAAAGTGACCTGCCCAAAGCCACCCAGCCCCTTCTGGGAAGCAACCCCCACAGCCTTAAAGATCTGTTTTTGTTTATCAGCATCAGGGGTGTCGCCATGGGAACCAGATGTGTGGGCCCTAAAGAGACTGTCTCAGGCAGATATAAATAAGCCCTCTTCTCCCTGCGTCAGATGGTAACAACAGGCTGTGAGAGCCCAAAACACGGGGCTGTGGGTGGGGGCTGCCTGCTGCGTGGGGGAGGGAGGGAGCCACAGCTCCCGTGTAGCAGCTCACAGGTAAAGAGAGGTTCCTGGGCCAAGGGAAACTGTCCCGTCAGCTCTGCGTCCCACCAGGCGACCCAGGACCAAGGAAGGCCAGGGTCCCCTCACAGTGGGAACCACAATTCCCACTAGCCACCGGGGCAGAGCAGAAAGAACCAGCATCACCACCACCAAGCCCCTCCCCTGCTCTAAGCCTCAGTTTTCTCATCCGTAGCATGGGGGCAATACCTGTCTCCCAGCCTAATTGTAAGCTCCAGAGACAATGCAGGTAAACTACTCAGCATGACAGCCGACACCGAGACGCAAGGTGCTACAGGTGTTTTTTTGCTGCTGCTTCTATGAGCCTTGGTTTCCTGACCCATGAAATGGGAACGAAGCTTCAGGACAGAGCTGGAGCTCCATAGGAGACCTAGAGGGCATGCTCCGTGGACATGACCTGTGCGTGTGTCCACATGTGCATGTCTCCCTGGGAGTGCCTGGCATGAGAGGGGACCCCCCCACCTTGGGTGTTCTCATGAGATGCTGCACGAGCTGGGTGGGACAAGAATGGTGAAACCCCATACAGGAAGGAAGGAAAGCAGCGGGCAGAAGTGGCGTGTCCCATGTGCTCAGCATCAGGTTGGCCGTTTAACCTGGGTTACCCTGTAAGTCCTCCCAAGAGCCTACGGAGCTGGGCATCATCACCCCACTTTGCAGGTGAGAAGTCTGAGGCCCGCAAAGCTCATGTCCCTAGTCCAGGTGACACAGCCAGCATGAGGGGAAGGCAGGAGTTGGACCTGCACCTGCTGGTCCTGAAGCTGTGCTCTTCCTGGGCATCGCTAATGAGACTCAGAAAATGTCCTCCCAGGACATACCTTCTCTCCTCCTCCAGCTGGTTGGACAGATCCACCTTCTCTTTCCGCACACTGTCCACAAGCAGCCGGGCCCGCTGCAGCTTCTCCTCTGCTTCTGCAACATACTGGGCCCCGAGCAAGGGCCAGGACAAGGTCAGCCTCCACCTGGGGATCAGGGTCCAGGTTGGGGAGGGGTGCGGAGAGAGGCAGGATGGTGCAAGGAGCCAGACACTACTCCCTGCAAGCCCTATCTGGGCATGCCAGCCCCATGGGTGTAGGTGGGTGGAAGGAGGGCCCAGCTGAATGCCAGGGGCAGAGGCTGGCCTCACCCAGTGGGAATCTTAGGTCCACCAGCCCCAGATACCTGGCACCCAGTATCTGCCATGTCCCTCAACCCCTAAGGACCTAAGACCCATTGTCTTATGAAGCCCTCTGTCAGAGCACACACAAGAGCTTGGCCTTAATAATTCCAGCACCTGAGGGAGGGTGGAGCTGGGCTCCAAATGGGGACGGGGCCCAGGCGGGAACTCTCATGTGCGAGACAAACATCAGGGAAGACAGCCATGTGAGCGGCAGGAGCAAGGCCACGGGTGAGGGCTTACTGCCCTGACACCCAACCCATGAACCTGCCTGGAAGGCAGTGTGAAATGTGCACAGCTGTATACAAAAACTGTGTCCATGAGCGTTATTTAGAAAAAGTGAGTAACTGCAAACAACCTAAACAGCAAGGGGCTGGCTGTGTCTCCATGGACACAGCCCATGAGGAATGCCAACGCAGCCATTAAAATGAGGAAGAATTTTCTATGACCTAGAAAATGCTCGCACTATACTAAGTAGGAGCAAGCAGGATCCGTGAGTTTATGTATCCAGGTTCCAGATCCATGAGGAGGGAATTTGCCAGGCACCTGAGGGCTATCTCTGGAAAGCAGGAGGAGGGGCGTCGGTGATGTATATCTTAGGATTCTCTGTGCACCCCAAGTTCTCTCTGAGCGTAGGTGACTTACAAGCCTGGCCTGTGGAGGCCACTGGAGCCCTCTGGGCATCCACGCTGCCCCGCCTGCCCACCCACCTGCTCATGCTGTGCCTTGAGCAGGGCAATCTCTTTCTCCACCTCGCAGATGTGGCTCGTGGCCTTGGCCACCTCGGCCCGCTCCAGGTCCCGCTCGGCCAGCAACTGCTCGATGTGCTGCTGCTTCTCTTTCAGCGCCTCTTGCAAGGCAGTTGTGCCCGATATCTTGCGGGCATAGCGTGAAGAGGTCTCCGTGAGCTGCAGGAAGGCGTGGGTGCATGCAGGCCTCAGGGATCTGCAGCACCATCCAGATAACCCACAGCTACCCAGCAGGTGCGGAGCCCAAGTGCCTCGACACTCAGGGACCTGCTTCTCCCCTGCCAGAGCCCGAGATGCTGCACAGGGGCAATCGTAATGTTTGAGATTCAGGGAAACTACCCCGGCCCAGGAGTCACAGCCCCTAATAGTCACAGTGCCCAGAGCTCCCTTACCTGGGCCACCTTCTCCTGGACCAGGAGGAACTTCCCATCCTAGACTGAGTTGCACAGAAGGTCCTGGGCCCACAGGGCCATCTCACCTTCCCTCTTACCCAGAGTGGCTGTGGCGGCCTTTCTAGACCCCCTACCCTGTACCTATATTGCCTGCCCTGACCCTCCTTAACTCCCAGGGAAGGGCTTAGGCTGCTGACAAATCAGTAATATAAAAAAACAATAAACATAAATGGACCAATATTCCCTATTAAAAGACATGTGCTTTGTTCAAAAACCCCAAACTAATGGATACCAGGGCACACTGGGACACCTGGACCCTTCTGTCCCCACCACCACCCAACACACACACACACCAGGGCACCCCTCCTCAGTCCCACCCTCACCAGGCCACTGCGGCTGGGCCGGCCCCCCACGGAGGAGGCCACAGAGCTGACAGAGCTGATGGAGGAACTGCTGGGACTGTGGGTCAGCGCCGAGACACCCATGGCCATGCGCTTGGTCTTCTTGGCCTTGGCCGGGCTGGTGGACGGGAAGCCGATGCGGATTACCTTGTGGATGGGCGCAAAGAGACCAAACTTGGGTGGGCACTGGAAGTACCTGTGGAGGAGAGACCACCCTGCGGTCACAGCCCCGCGGCCTGAGCTTCCCTCGCCTCCCCCACCTCTTCAGAGCCCAGCAGACAGGCTCATCCTCAGGGCCCCATCACCCACACCCCAAGACCAACAGATGGGACTCCCAGAAAGGGAATAGAGGTGAGTAGGGCCTGAGAGTCTCTGCAGCCTTGGGCATAATTTTTAGGGGTTGGGGGAGGGAATAACAGTTACCAAGTACCTGCTCTGTGCCAGTCCTTTTCCATGGGTGCTCATTTCAATCCCCAACCACTCTATTGTTATTTACATTTCACAGATGAGGAGATTTAGGCTCCGAGAGGTTATGCAACTTGCCCAGTTACACAGCTTTCCCAGTGGCAAAGCTGGGACTGGACCTCAATTGACTAGGCTGGGCTCACACACACCAACCAGAGGCTCCAGCCGTATCTGTAGCCCCACTCCCATGCCTGCCCCAGGCACCCCCAGACCCAAGGCTCTCTACCCGCGGAGCTCCCTGCATGGAAAAGCAAAAGCCTCAGGGAGAGACCTTGGGGGCTGGAGGTGAGGGGCTGCTACCCAACTGCCTGAATTCTGATAGCAAGAGTAAGTTGAGAAAAATATCCATCTTGAAAACAGGAAGGCAAAGTGTTGTCATGGCAACTCTGGATGGTCCGCTCACAAACCTGTCTGGTCAGATTCCACGCTGGACCAAGGGAGCTACTCCTGTCGCTTCTGATTCACCCTGAAACTGCCACTCTACCTCGCCCCTTCCAGCTTTCAAGACTTTGCCAGGACTGCCCCCTGCCTAGCAGATGCTCCTCAAGCCTATTCCGGAAAGCGAACTCTACTTTCCTCTAGGGCCCTGTTCAAGTCTGGCTCTTCTGCTGGTTGCTTGGCCTGTACTGCCATGGCCACTTCTGTTCAGAGTTGTCACAGCCTCACCTGAGCCAGAATCTAGCCCAGGGCCAGCCACACAGGCACTCCGGCCGCCTTGCCTCAGCCCCGCATCCCTGACAGACACTCGTTCACCCATCGCATCACACTCCTGTCCCCAGTGAGCCAGGCACAGCCTTAGATGCTCTCGACCCAGCATTCCTCCTCCCTTTAATCAGAGACACCATGAAACCTGGAACCCACTTATGACTTGGCTGTAGAGCACCATGCACGGCCTGCTTGCTTCCTGTGCCACCCAGGGGAAGCTCCTTTTTCAGGGCTCCCACCTGACTTAGCTACATATGACATGGAGAAGGGACACAAGGACAGATGACTTCCCTAGTGCTTACCCATGACTCTCTGTGTGACCCTGAGCAATGACCTCTCTGGCCTCTATTCTCTCATCTGTAAAATGGAGATGATATTCCCACCACCCGCCTCAGTGGACTGCTGGGACAGCAGGGAGAAGGCAGCATCTACTCCGTAGGGCCTGGCACAGTCATCCAGGTTCTCGATACTGGCTTCTGCGGGTTCCCCATCCCAGGTGAAGAGGAGCCCCCTCCCATACTCCCTGGGGGAAGCCCACCATACCTGGTGCCCGCCACCGCCCCATCATTCTTCCCAAGGGGCTCGTCCAGCTCCACGCCACACCACTCGCCCTTGGCAAAGTCTGTCTCACCCACGTACCGCACCACACCAGTCTTCGTCCCACCAACCTGTTGGCACACAGAGACACTCAGGTCCAGAGGAGCATGGACACCCATCCCAGGTGCCCAGGCTCATCCCAGCCCTCCCTTTTAGTATGCAGGGAATGGGGAGAGGAGGAGGAAGGGAGGGAGAGGCCCAAGGGCAGCCAGGAGGGATATGGGTATAACCAGGGCTCTCCCATCCAAGGGCTTTCTAGACAGACAGACTTGCGTTCAAACTGCCACTTACAAGCTGCGTGAGCTCGGGCAAGTTACCTAACCTCTCCGAGCTTCGCCGGTAAAAAGGTTTTTGTGAGGGTTAAGCATTAAGTATGTATGCCGTATCTGGCACATACTAAAGTCTCAGTAAATGTATCCTTAAAAATGGTTTGAATGGTGGTTCTGAGGCACCGGAGGGGAGGGGGAAAATACGGCATTATTGTTTAGGGGAACAGAGTCTCAGTGTTGCAGGATGGAAAAGATCTGTAGATCTGTTACACAGCAAGAATAAACACTACTGAACTGTGCACTTAAAAATGTTTAAGAAGATAAATTTTAATGTGTATTTTACCACAATTAAAAAAACTCAAGACAGCCCAATAGGTGTGAACAAACAGTACTATAAAAAATACTTAAAGATTTAAAAATCAAAGTTACATATAGGTACATAGATCAGAGAGTCAAATACATCCAAAGCCTTAAAAAGCTCTAAAAGCTTCTCCACCTCTCCCACGAAGCAAACGCTAAGCTGGATTTCTGAGTATTTCTCTCCACATTTCTAAGTGACATATTGCTGCTCCTTGATTCTGATATTTCAGTTTCGGGTGACATCCACTGCCTTCCCAGTGTGGAAGGGGAGGCTGGCACCCATCACCACTGCTTCACACGTCCTTCCCAGCTCTGCACCCTTTGCCTGCAGCAGTGTCTTCATTATGACCTGGGTTTGCAGTAGCGTGACTAAGTCAGCACTACCCACAGCTGGGCACGGCACATCCCAGCCACTTTTCCTTGCTGGCCCAGATGTCTCCCTACAGACAGTAACTATCTTTTATGAGTGTTTGCCTGGCATTTGTGAACTTACCACTAATTTAACCCCAAACTCTTCCAATTGTCTACATCTCCTGCCAGGGTGTTCAGAGGCATTGGGAATTCCATCAAGTTCTTTCTGAAGACACTGCTGGAGCCACGTGATCAGCTCCAGGCTGCACTGGCTGCGGCCCCACTGCTCTGAGGCCACAGTGGTGGGCATAGGCGTGGCAGCCAGAGTTCTAGAAGCTGAGTGAAGGAGAAGTTGGCAGGGAAAGTTCTAGAAAGCTGAGTGAGGGAGCAGCCTTCAGGATAGAATGCTCTTTTAATCCCCCTATTTCAGTCCAACCTGCCAGGGATTCTCCAGTCCAAAGACTCTCTGTGACCCTCTTTGGAGACAGCATCTGTCCCAGCCATCTGCACAGGGACAGAGGCGGGGATGGGGAGCCTGAAGATTTTTCGACTGATTCTCCCGTTTCTGGCACCACTGTCAGCCCATTTCCAGGGGCCACCATGTGGCTGATTCCCCACCTCTGGGGCTCTGAGGGGAACACAGATGGCTTCTCTGCTTCCCCGATGTTGCTTGTGGACTCGGCTGTGCTGGATTCCCTGTGTTATTGCTCCTGTCTCCTCTGTTCTCTGTCCTTGAGGACTTAAATCTTTAAAAAAAAAAAGCAAAAACACCTTCACTGTCATTCTAGCGGAGGTTCAGGAAAGAGTGAGAATACCTGTGTGTGTTCATCTACCATGTTTATCAGAACTTGAATATGATTCCTGAATGCTACCTTCTCTGCCATCTCTAAGGAAGCCTCAGATGTGCTGCAAGGGACCAGCTCCCTCATCAAAACTCACTCCACTCCTAACATTTCTTCTACAACAGCTATGTGCAAGATGCACTGAAGACATGAGTTCTAAAACCCACAACTCTATGAGGTGCACACTGTAACTCTGTTCCCAGATGAAGAGACTGAGGTTCAGAGTAGTCAGCAAGCCAAAAAGCCTGGTGGGCTCTGCTACTGCCTCTCAATCCCAGCTGGGCTCAACTACCAGGCCCCACCTCTGCTGGGGTCCCCTCTCCGCTCATGTTGGCAGGGGCGGTTCTGGGGCTCGAATCGCACTAACAACCCCTCAGCAGAGCCAGGGAGGTGCTTTTTCACCCTCAGGCCTCAGCTGCCTCTGGACCTGAGAACTTTTCTTGTCCCTCCCTCCTTCTTCAGGTGGGCAGAGTCCTCAGAGATGGGAGCAAGCAGGAAGAACACGAGTTTCCAGAGGGGCCGTGTCTGCTGCCTGACCCATGCCTAGGTTTGCATGACCTCAGGACACGCACGTCCCTGAGGGCCCAGAGATTCTGCAGTGGCTCCCTTGCTGGACCCCGCCCTGTGTGTGTCCAGCCCTGCCTTGCAGACATTTGGCCTGCCCCTTTTCTCCTTTTTTATTTTATTACACATATATGCATATTTTTTTTACTTAAAAAAAAAAGTAATAGACTATTTTTCTGAGCAGTCCTAAGTTTACAGAAAATCTAAATGGAAAATACCGAGTTCCCATCCATCTCCTCCATTCTTCCCATACACTTCCCTCTTACTAAAGCCTGGCATTCGTGCGGCATATTTGTTACAACAGTGACCCACCATCGACACAGTATTATTAACTAAAGTCCATAGTTTACTTCAGGGGTCACTCTTGGTGGGGTGCCTTCTATGGCTTTGGACAAATGTGTAATGACACATACCCACCATTACAGTGTCATATAGAATAGTTTGCCCTAAAAATCCTGTGCCCCACCTATTCACCCTTCCTCCTAACCCCTGGCAACCACTGATCGTTTCTACTGTCCCCAGAGTTTTGTCTTTTCCAGAATCTTGACAGTTGGGACCATACAGTATGTAGCCTTTTCTGTCACTTAGCAACATGCATTTAAGGCTCCCACATGCCTTTTGGTAGCTGGATAGCTCATTTCTTTTTAGCCTTGAATACTATTCCATCGTCGGGATGCCCCACAGTTTATCTATTCCCCTGCTGAAGGCCAACTTGATGGCTTCCACATTTTAGCAGATGCGAATAAAGGTGTTATAAATATTTGCATGCAGGGTTCTGGGTAGATACATTTTTAAGTCATCTGAGTAAACACCAAGGAGCATAGCTGCTGAATTGTACAGTGAGAGGATGTTCAGTTTTGTAAGAAACTGCCAAACAGTCTTCCAAAGTGGCTGCCCCACTCTGCATCCCTACCTGCAAGGAATGAGCATTCCTGTTGCTTCACTAAGGGACTGTCTCTCCTGTCCCCACCAATCTGTGCCAGGCCCCATGTCCCCCTCCCTTTTTCACACCCTGGGGTTTTCTGTAGGCTGGAGGCCCTCTTGGACTGGGCCAAACACCAACTAGGTCCCGGTCTCATGAAGCAGGGTCAGTGGACAGGTAAATTCATCTGTTCCTCAGGGACTTCCCAGGGAAAAAGTCAAAACTTGTGACTCACTTAAAATAAATGAATATGCGTCATCAGAGTCTCGCCCACATGGCAAGAGCACAGGGCCTCTGGGTCGTCCAGCTCAGCCATCAGGAGTCTGGGGCAGGTCCACCCACCTCACAGGGCTGCTGTCAGAGTACAGTGAAGGGCTCGCATCCCAGACCCAGAGCAGCGCCTTGCTGGGGTGCTGTGGGGGAGGGGCAGAGACTGGGGTGGGGATGCTGGCAGGAAAGAGGCTGGCCAGGAGAGAGGGGCAGGTCAGGCGGGCAGTGGCATTGGGCCCCCTTCAGGGAGATGAGGGAAGAGAGGCAAGCAAGCAGCCCCCCACGGCAGTCCTCACTGACAATGTGCACAGTCGCCGGCCTGAACCACAGCTACCCGGGGTGTCTGAGGCCCAGCCGGTCTGTGAGCGTGGACATGGTGCACAGGCTGCCTCACTCACGCTCAGGATCACCTGGAGGTCCATGAGTCATTTATTCAGCAGTAGGTTAGAGCACCTTCCTGGCATCAGGCTCTGCTGTAGGCACGGTGGGCACAGCTGCGTGAACACAAGGAACAAGACCCTCCTCATGGGGCTCCTGGCTGTGGGTGGTGGGGGCAGGCCGGAAAGCAGCTCATGACTAAACGCTGCTATTCCGGGTGGATGACAAGGGGATGCAGGGTAACATCAGGGGCCTCTCTCTGAGGAGGAGCGGTGGCCTAATGGAAGTGGGACAGTGAGCTGAGGGAAACCCCGGGGACAGTGTCCCAGGCAGAGGAAAGAGCAGGCGTGGCAAGGGAACCGGCCTGATGTTCAGGAGGAAAGGGAAGAAAGCAGATGCGCCCAGAACACAGCCAGCATGGAGGGAAGCCGGAGTATACAAGGGTGCGTGCGCAGATCACAAGGGCCTGGGGGCCATGGGAAGGTGGGTGGGTTTTATCCCATATGACAGGAAGCCTCTGGAGTGCTGGGACCTGAGCGGAGGAGGCGGCTCCACTGTCTGAGAGAGGGGTGCCTGCCAGGGGGGACATGGGGATGGGGACCGATTTGGCTGTATTTTGGAGGTGGCATCAGAGACATGCTGATGGGTCACACGGCAGGGAAGGGGCAGAGAAAGGGAGGCAAGTTCCTGGCCTGGGCAGCAGGACACACAGGCATGCCATTTATTGAGATGGGAAGATGGGGATGGCATGGGTGGATAAACAACTGAGTTCTGCTATGGGCTGAACTGTGTTCCCGCAGAAAGGTATGCTGATGTCCTGATCCCCAGAACCCGTGAATGTGACTTATTTAAAAATAGGGTCTTTTCAGAGAAAAACAAATTCCGTATGATTTCACTTATGCATGGAATAAAATAAATAATACAAGCAAAACAGAAACAGACTCATAAATACAGAGAACAAACTGTGGTTGGAGGGGATGGGCAAAACAGGTGATGGTGATAAAGGGACACACTTCTAATTATAAAACAAGCCATGGGGGTGAAAAGTACAGCATAGGGAATATAGTCAATAATATTGTACTAACTGTGTAGGGTGGCATTTGGTAAACATGGGCACTGTGTTGAGCGTTTTGTAATGCATGTAACTGTCGACTCACTATATTGTATACCTGAAACTAATAAATATATCTCTACTTCAATAGATAAAAAGATAGATAAGAACAGTCTTTTAGATGGGATCAAAGTTCAATGAGGTTATTCGGGTAGGCCTTAATCCTGCAGGTGTCCTTCTAAGAAGAGAAGTAGACACCCACAGAGGGGAGAAGCCATGTGAAGACGGAGCTGTAGCAGTGCGTCTGCACACCAAGGAGAGCCGAGGAGTGCCGGTGGCTTCCAGAACCTAAGACAAGAGCACAGAACAGATTCTTCTCTTGATCCTTCAGAGAAAGCGTGGCTCTGCCGGCACCTCTGACTTCAGATTTCGGCCTCCAGAACTGAGACAATAAATTTCTGTTGTCTCAGACCGCGCAGTTCGCGGTACTTGTCACAGCAGCGACCAGAGACTCATGTAGATTAAGAGGAGATGCTGAAGAGGAACTGGGTGTGTGACTGGGAGACCAGGCGAGGCCGGGGCTGCAGAGCCAACCCTGGGCAGCATGATGCCCACATATGCCCAGGCTGCCCTGAGGCACTGGCCTAGATGGTTCCATGTTCTGACCTGATGCTGGCAAGAGGAACAGCAGGGAGCGGTGGCCAGGGAGGCCGGAGGAACCAGAGTATGCATGGAATCTTAGATGTGAGAAAACAAAGAGCTTCCAGAAGGAGGTGGGGAGAGACGGAGGGTGGCCGAGTCTGCTGAAATGAGACGAAGACAGAACTGACCATTGTATTTGCAACGTGAAGACCCTTGGTGGCCTCCGGGGAGCAGTCTCCCTGGAGTAGAGGGTGATGGGAGCGAGCAGCTGGAAACCATGACCACAGAAAGGCCCTTTAAGGGGTTTAGCTGCAGGGAGGACAGAGAAATGGGCAACAGCTGGAGGAAGACAGGGGCAGGGGGGGATGGTTTTGTTTTTAAGATGGGAGAAGCAGGAGCAAGTGGTGAGCCGACCTGACAGGGAAAGTGCAGCAGAAGGGAGGCAGCTGCAGGGGCAGGCCAAGTGTGCAGAGCCTGGCAGGAGGGTGGTGGACGGCAGCTCTGCCCTTCCTGGGAGGCAAAGAACCACCATCAGCCAGAACATGGGGACGGGTGGGTGCTGGGAATTTTGGAGAAGGTGGTTAAGAATATTACAGAAGAGGAAACCAAGGCTCAGAGACACTAAGTGCTAGGTGAGAAGTGGCCCAGCCCAGTTCCCCAACTAAGTTAGAGGGCCTCTCCCCAGCCCAGCTGTGGGGGAATGGTCATTTGTCCCTCCAGGCACACATATACTCTAAAGGAAAGGGGAAGTGGGGGCAGACAGAGGCCATGCACACTCATACTAGGACCCCCACTGTGACCCTGGGTGAAAGTGAGAAGCTCTGGAGCCTTCTTAGCCTGGGGTGGAGCTGACCACATAGGCCCTGCCCCTGCCTCTCTGGGGAGGCCAGAAAGGGCCTCTTGCCCCATGCCCTGCATAATCCAGCCAGAAGCCCTCTTACAGAGATAGTGAGCCAGACAGACGGGGGCCCCCTGCTTTCCTGGCTGGTCCCCCATCCGTGGAGCCCGAGATGAAGGCCCTTTGGGCCGGGAACACCGAGTCCCTTCCTCCTCCCTACTCCCCAACAACAGATGTCAGTTCCCTCTGCGAGGAGCTCCCCAGCACACCAGCCCCCAGGACAGCCCCAGCTGGAGCCAGGTCTCCCCCTGGGCATCACAGCATTGTGCCTTGACTGTGAAAACTCCAGGGTGAAGAAATGAAACCCAGAGCTATGGAAGAAAACCAGTATTTCCTTAGGGCCCACAACACGCCAGGAGTCTTCCTTATTAGGTTTTTACAAATCCTGTCAAGTGGAAATATCAGCCCCATTTTAAAGGCGAGGACCCTGCATCCTGTCCCCTGCCCAGGGTCACGCTGCTGTGAAGGGTGGAGCTGAGCTCACACCCAGGCCTGTACAACCTCAGAGCCCACCTGGCCACCATGCCGCCGCCTCCACACCGCAGATGGCCTTGGCTAGGTGTCTGTTCAAGTTGACCTGGGGCCTCGGGGGAAGGGAGGGACCGACAGAGAGAAAACCTCATTCCTCATCTCTTAGAATCCATCTCTCTTGGGAGACTGTTCCCGCACCTAACCAGGCCAGCTGCCAAAGGACAGCTGGTGGTACAGCCCTGCAGAGAACCCACGAGCACAGCGGGGAGAGAAGGGCTGGGCTGGTCGGCTTGTCTCATAGGCCTGTGGCTCTGGGTTATCTGCAAGGCTAGGCTGGCCTCCGCTCGAGCTCTGAGGGGGTGCCAGCAGCACAAGGGATTCTTTGCGAAGTCTTGGAAAGGACAGAGACTTCACCTGTGCAGAGATGCTCCACGCACATCCTGCAAGCAGGCCTTGCCCCCTGCTTCGGGGAGCCCCTCACTGCAGCAGCCACACCCAGTGACTGAGTCCATGATGGACAATCTCACTCCAGAGCTGCCCCCAGTGGCCTGGCGCTCCAGCTGGCCTCACTTCTCCCTCTGCCTGACCCTTCGCAGATGCTAAAATCCCTAATAATCAGCCGCACCCCAAACCCCACTCAGCAACTCCTTCCAGAATACTCCATGCCACAGCAACCTCTTCACCATCTGACGTCTTTGGGGGTCGGCGGGCCTTCCCACCACCCAGTGATGACATCCCATTTGTCTCCTCGGGGCTTTGGCCCTAGGGCATCTCTTAGAGCCACAAGTAACTAGCCAGGCCTCTTCCTTTCTGAGACAGCCTCCTCTAGTCCTTGCTAATAATACCCCATACTGTCAACTGCCGCTGACCAAGACATTTCTAACCCCCACCTGGTCTGTGGGGTCCACTGAGGATGGGAGTTACAGAAGACATTATGGGGCTGGTAGGTGGAAGCCGGGAGCCCTGTTCCAGCCTTGCCCGTGACCTGCTGTGTGACCCTGGGCAAGAGCTTGCCCTCTCTGAGCCTCACTGACCTTACCAATACAGCAAGTCTGCAAGTCTGGACCAGCTCTCACTGGTCAATGACCCTCAGGTGGGGTTGTCACCTCAGCCCCTCCTGTCACCAAGTCTCAACCTGCCTTCTTTACACGGTCAGGCTCAGTTCCTGCTGCTCCGTGATTCCAGCCTGGAATGCCTTGTTTCTTCTGTGACCTAAATCCCAAACTGGTGGCTGCCTGGGTGACTCCTGAGTCGGCTACACCAAGCCACACTGCCTCTGAAGCCAATTTCCTCAAACCCATGCGAACAGAACCACCTCCTAGAATGGGCTTTGGGACACCTTGGGGCTCCTACAGGATCAGACGGGGACACAAAACAGCTCTCCACATCTCAGGCCAGCTAGGCAGCCAAGAGCCCCCTAGATGCTCCCTGGGCCTGGAAGCTGCCCAGGACCAAAGAGGGTGATGGGCTTCCCCAAGCAGAAGGAAAAGAGAGATGGTCTGGGGGTGCTAGACCACCAAGCCTGTATCTTTCTCAGCTTTGCCAGACGTGTTCTAAAAGTGCTGTGACCTTGGACAAGTCACTTCACCTCTCTGCTCTCACTCCTGCCACGCATCCCACCCAGGACACCCAGGACCCTTGAATGCTCATCCAGAGCAAGGGACCCCAGGCCAAGCCTGGGGAGAGCTGGGGTTGGGGGGAGATTTTAGAAAATGAAATCAGGGAGGAAAAGATCAGATCATTGCTGGGGGAAGTTCAGGCATTGGTCAGGAAGGATATCTGTGTGTGAACTGGGGCAGAGTGAGGGAAGGACAGAAGCAGGCTGCCCAGCCTGTGGGCCCAGCTCGGCCACTGCCGCTGCAGGTGCCGTGGGACACTCAGGCCTCTGAGTCTCAGGCCCGGTCTGTAAAATGGAATAATGCACATCTGCTTTACAGGCTTGTAGAGTAAAAGGTGGATTCATGCAGCCCAGAGCAGAACTCTAACCTGCATTTGAAAATTCTGCCAATCTAGCTCAAACAGGTGTGTGACAGAACTCCCATTTAAATAACACTCCTCTGGGAAGGTCATCTCCCAGCCTCCCTCTCGCCCTCGCAGAGGTTCCTCGAGGGACCAGGACCCCCAGAACGGAAGAGGAAATGGATTCCATGGGAAAGTTCTTGGCAGAGGCCTCTGCTCCCATCAAGCACTCGACCAGTGGAGCCAAGGACATTCAGGCCATCCTGGTCTGCAGTACGCCGTCACGGAGGCTCCCTGAGCTCTGTGTGCCTCACTGTACCTGGGACCCCCTTCATGGGCTTTAGTGCTGACGTTAGCTAACACTTCCCAGAGCTTACTTTCTGCCATGCACCTTCTGAACACTCTACATGAGACAGGTGAACTATTAGCCCCATTGTACAGGTGAAGAAACTGAGGCACACAGAGGATTAATAAGTTTGCCCATGATAATTGAGCTAGTACACAGGCCTCATGGGGTAGTGTGGAGGCCCAGATGAAACCAGGATGCACAGGTATCTTTGAGGAGCAGCATAATGTTCATAAATAATGTGAAAATTGTTCACACCTTTGACCCAGATCCAAAGCAGGTTTCTGGCTGGTGAAGCTAATGGAGGCATTCTCCTGTTCCTGGAGGTCAGCCCGGCCCACCTCGGCCACCCTGGACCTGGGTTTGGCACCGCAGGACAGGACCCTTTCCTGTCCACCTTGCTCGCAGGCCAGGTGCCAGGAAAACTCTGCCACATTTAGAATGCAGAAGGAGGAATCCAGATTCTGAAAGACTTGGGAGCCAGCGGCCCCTTCCAACCTGGCCCCAACTGCTGCGACCAGCAGAGAAGAGAGACCCTGAGCAGGAAGACTCAGCTGGAGGTCCCTCTGGCTACAGTGACCGAATTCTCTCCTTCACAGCAACAGGAATCACTCTGAGTTACTGCTGGGTAGGTGTCTGAACCACCAACCCTGGGCAAGGGGTCCTGAATGTTCTAGTCACTGGCCTTTTTCAGTAGAGGCCTGGCACATCCATGCTGGTAGGCGGGATCAATGGATATCAATAATAGCTACCATTTATGGGCCATTTAGTATCAGGCACTGTCTAAAAGCACTACATGTATTATGTATTTCAACCTATAAGGGAGGTATTATTAAAATTCTCATTTTATGGTTGGCAAGACTGAGGTCCAGAAAGGTTAGGACACTTGCCCAAGGTCACACAGCAACAGTCTCCAGAGCTCCCTTTTGCTATCTCACTGGCACTCTGTGTGGTTCTTATGAGGAGTGGGTGCCCCAGCCTGGAACCTGTGGGGCCCCTTGAGTGCCCTCCCTGTCCAGCCCCGGGGGTCCAGCTTGCCCGTGTTGGGAGGAGGGGCAGCAGGAAGGCACTCACCAGCACGCGGTCTCCCAGGCGCAGGTCCTTGTCGCCCCGCTTCACAGAGCCGCTGTCTGAGAGGTTGGAGCCCGACTCATTGCCCGTCTTAACCGAGCTGTTGAGGACGCTCTCCCGCAGCGGGATGACGCGGCTAGTCAGCGGCGGCGTGGCCGTGCCCGAATGCAGTGACAGGTTCTGGGCCGTGAGCGACTCCACCGAGTGGGCATCACTGCCCGAGCCCTCGGCCGTGGGCTGCCGGGTCAGCTTGGACGGCCGCGTGAAGATGCCCTGCAGGGCCGGGCACTCGAAGTAGCGCACGCCGCCCACGGCGCCGTCGTTCTTGCCCACGGGGTCGTCCAGCACCACGCCGGCCCACTGTCCTGGAGCGAACTGCGTCTCACCCAGGTACTGCACCACGCCCGGCTTCACGCCGTTCACCCACACCCGCTCGCCCACCACGAAGTCCCCCAGGAAGTCATCGCCCACCTCCGCCACCTTCGGGCCGGGCTTCTCAGGGGCGGCAGCTGCCGCCGCAGAGGAGGGGCCCGAGGCCTGCTTGTGCAGCGGGGAGCCTGTGGAGTGAGGGGAGAGGCAATGGTTAGGGCTCGAGAGGGGCTGGACCTCCGGCGGCCCCAGGAGCACAGAGTTGGAGCTGGAAGGTGCCAGGGCCAGCTAACTGACGGGGAAACTGAGGCAGACATGGCTGGCAGTGTGGCCCTGGGCATCCCTAGGTCTCTCCCTACTCTTCCCACCCCTCTGAAAAGGTCTAAGGATTAAAAGCTCAGGAGAACACCTCCTGAGAAGCAACATTTTTCACTGCTCAGGGTCACTCTAGTGCCAGGAATGAACGCGTTCTTGAGGGTTACAAGCTGCCACTTCACCCCACAGGCTCAGGCCGTCAGCTGTTAACCTGAGCCCACCCATGGCCCCAGGTGGGACTCACATTTTGTGAGTGGTCTCCGTGTTCCCCACCCTCTCCCCTAGACAGCTCTGGGCTCCTCAAAAGGCTCCCAACCTATTCCTTGACAACTGGCCACAGCCACACACATCTCGGGGCAAGGACGGAGGCAGGAAAACCCTCTTACTCAAGAGCCTAAAGCCGTAGGGCTGCACAGACGAGGGAAAGAGAGAGAGAGGATGCAGAAGGCATGTACCCTCATTCCTGAGACTGAACTCCAGCCTCTCTGGTCTAAATTGGGCTGAGGGGTGCCCTGATCCAGCCCCTCCTTACAGGAACAATGGTCCTAAAGCTCAAGAAGCGAGGGCCGTGCCCAAGGTCACAGAGCAGAAATGGGACTCACACCCAGAAAGGGGGCCTGCCTCCCAGCCGGGTTTGAAGTGCTGCAGACTTGGAAAAGGAAGGGAAGGGAAGGGAAGGGAAGCAGTGTGCACAAGGTCACTCACAAAACAAGGCAGGGCTTGAACCCACTGTGCTTCGTGTGTGTCTGGCTCCTGGGCCCCATGCAGGGCCTACTGTGCACATGGGGGTTCAGGAAGCCTACCTATTTGCACCTCAAGGTCCTGAGGCTGTTCGCCACCCCGACAGACTAAGTGTCAGGCAGAGAAGGTCTTATCCTTCTCCTCTCCTACTTGTGAATCGCGGAGGGAGACAGGAGGCAAGCACTCTGCCATGCTCCCACCAGAGCTGCCTATGTTTCTGGTCTTTCCGTGGGCAGCAAGGGGAGGGGCTACAGGCAGCAGCTCCCATGAGAACTGCTTCCTTTCACCCCCGGCCAAGAACCCCCAGGCCCCAGGCCCAGCTGGATGCTGTCTCAGGGCTGGAAGCTAATCGCTAAGAAAGAGCTTCCGGCAGATGGGGAAGCCCCACAACTCCAAGGCAGGGGCCCAACATACAAGACCAAGCATGTGGAATCTCTGTGGTGGGAAAGCAGGTGGCCACCCAGGGTCTCGGCAGCCAGGATGGGGGCTCCTGATGGGGGAGGGTGTACCTCTGAACCGTGAGCTGGCCTCCTGGGACATCGACGAGCCTCACTGTTGAACTTAATTAACAACCAGAATAATCACACCAATTAATTGATATTCTGTAAGACACTGATAGTGGCTCATCCAACCCTCACAGTTAATCCTGTGATTTGTTATTCTTATTTTACAGATGAGGAAACTGAGGCTTGGTGATTGATACCAGGTGCTTTTTCTAGGCTCCTAGGCAACAGGCAGCA
Source organism: Smutsia gigantea (assembly GCA_032199065.1). Taxonomy (NCBI): domain Eukaryota; kingdom Metazoa; phylum Chordata; class Mammalia; order Pholidota; family Manidae; genus Smutsia; species Smutsia gigantea. The sequence goes on from JAVSCE010004569.1 coordinate 72,323, forward strand.
GAGCCAAGCTCTGGCCAAAGGCCTCTGGCTCTTGGTACAAGGCACTGGCATTCATCCAACACATGTGTCCTAAGCACATGGACATGCCAAGCCCCAAACTACTATACTCCAAATCCTGATTCCCCTGAATGGACCTACTTCCCAGAACCTGGACAAACTCTACAGTATCCTGTAAGCAGGGAACAACCTTGTTTTTCATTCCTTCCTGTGTAGGGAAGTCCCCTTTGGTTTTTGTTTAGAGAAAAACCTTGCTTGGGACCCAGCTGGGTGGTCCAAGGCTCTCTTCCACCACCGAGATCCCACGAGATGGAGGCCACAGCAGAGGGAGCAGGCCCTGGAGCCCCACAGACCAGCAGCCCCAGCTCCACCTGGGTGTCCTCGCCTGTACCTCTTCCCCAGGGCTGTTGTGTGATGATGGGATCACTGCTTGGCGCACGGAAGTGAGCAGTGAGTGCTGGCTATTATTACTTTGATGAGAATGATTTATAGGAAAACTAAGGGATTACAAAAAAACCTCTAAACTACAAAAGGCCCAAGAGGCAGAAGAAGGGCTCCCAGGCAGGTTCCGGTGACCTTGAGCAAGTGGCTCTACCACTGGTTAAAACCAGGGGGGTGGCTGAGACCTCTGTAGTTGGCATAAAACACCAAGTGTAACATGGGCTCACACAGATGCCATCCCGCTGGCTCTCTGTGCTCGGCTGAGCTCCTGAGGGTCCTCAGTCCTGGCCCAGGACAATCCTGCATTTGTAAGGAGTTTCTGCTGGGATCCAGAACCCAACCCCTCCCCCACAGGGCTCCCCCACTCACCAGGCCAGGTGGGCACTGCCTAGGAAAACCTGCTTCGAAAGCAGCTACAGGGGGAGGAAGCCACAAATTTAGGAACCCTAGACCCTGGCCACCTGGTAATACTGCCCAAGGACCCATCAACAACAAGGTGTTAATTTGATCATTATTAAAATAGCACCTACATTTATGAAGTGTCAACTACATGCCCCCAGTGGAATGGATACTTTCTTACATTATATTTATCTTGTATATTAAGCAACAGAGGTTATGAAACTTGCCCAAAGCTACCTAGGCAGGGGTTGGGTGCAGCTGGTCAGGCTCAGAGCCCTCCCCATCGCCAGCTCCCCAGTAAGGCACTTGGGCACACACCGCCCCCCTGTATCCTTTTCTAGAACACTTCCCTGTGCCGAGGTGCTCTATGATGTCTGCTAACTGAGCTGAACCGCTGGGGCCCAGGTAAGAGCTTGTCACCACCTGTCCCCTTTGCTCAGAGCACAGAGGAGGGTCCTGGGCCCAGGGGGATCCAGTGTGCCTATTCTTGGCGAGAAGCTGCCCATTCAGCTGTCCTCCCAGCTGTCCCGATTCAGGCACACCCTCAGGTGATCTTTCTTCCCCACTTTGGCCCTTCCAGGGATCACAGATCCAGGGACCAGTTGTTTCAACAGCTGCTAAAATCCAGGTCACAAGCCTGTGGCAACCACGCTTGGATGTTACGTTTCATTTCCCTCTTTGGAGCAGAAGGCCACTCCAAACTCCCAGGGACAAGCCCTCATCAAATCCCTACTCACACTGGGAGGCTTTCAGCCCCTGAGGTTGGGAAGGCATGGAAAACCCCGACAGAGTACACCCTTCTCTCCAAGAGGCCATTAGCAACCCTGGCTAGGCCTGGCCAAGCCCCTTCCCATATGTGGGCCTCAGTTTCCACATGGGACAAAGGGCTGGGAGGGAAATAGCCAGGGTTCTGGCCAGCACTGATATTCTGCATGTCCCACCTCCTCTTCTAGAAGAGTGGCTGTGTATGCAGAGCCGTCAGACCTGGTGGACCGCTGGCCCCCTCATCCATACCCTCACAGCTTCTGAGGCAGGCTCTGGAAGCTCCCTCAGGGCAGGGCCTGGGCTAGCCTCCCTCTCTCCCTCCCTCTGAGCTCCCACACAGCAGCAGTGGCTCAGCAAACTCCCAAGAAAGCAACAGACTTAAACCTGACATGCACAGCTGGTCCTTTCCCCAGATACAAGGCAAGTCGGAATTTACTGTCAGTTTCAAGTTCAAAGTAGAACTTTGATGAAAAGAGCTAAAGGACATGGTATGGGGTGGCAGCAGCTGGTGGCCTGGTCCCATGGTGGGTGGGGGGCTAATGTGGGTGTGCAGGTGAGAACACATCTGCCCCTCCTCCCACAAGGACTTCGGTCCTGCCTGCCTCGGGAAGTGGGGACGGGCCTTTTCCACAGCTGCCAAATCTCAGCCACTAGTGACCCCATTTGCTGAGCACCCCGGGTCAGGCACTGGGGACAGCAGGCAGGGCCCAGTGAGGGCCCAGCAAGGGGCTGGGGAGGGGGGAACAACAGGACTGCAGCTACAACTTCCCGGCCACCTGCCTGGTGGGACCGGACCAAGATCGTGGGGGCCTGGGTTGCAGAGAGAAGGCTCACTGTGAATAGGGGTGGGAGCACATCCCAGAACCTCGGCCCCAGACAGTCACACAGCAATCCCTCGCCTCCTCAGAGAAACCTGCCCTGACTGCTTCATCTGAAGCCAGTCCACCGCATCGCCTCTACCCCCTTGATCCTTCCAAGACTTATCCTGTATCTCCACCTGGCTACGTCTGCCTCCTGGACCTAAACGGAAGCTCAGGAGGCTGTGTGTCCTCTCTAGCACCCAGTCGGGTGCCAGGCAGCAGGCCCTCAATGCAAACGGAACTCTTGCTTGCTCAGAGGCGGCCCTACTCACAGGATAGCAGCCCACAACCTGCAGGGAATCGTTCCCATTTCTTCAGTTAGGGAAACTGAGGCTCACTCCAGGCAGCTTCCGGTTCACCTGGTCTCCGTTCCACCTTCATACCTCCCTGAGCCCAGCCTATTTTCCCCGTGTTTTAGAAGAAAACTCCATTCCCCTCTGGTTTCCCATGGGACCCGCTTAGACCATCTCTCCCCCTCTCCGACACTGGCTGTTCCACAGAGCCCACATGTGGCATGAACACCCCCTGCCCACAAAACACAGCTTCCCCCACTGCAGCCCCTCCTGCTGTCCCCCACTCTCCTTCCCAGCAAACAAGCTTTTCTCCATTTAAATGTTTATTACACAGATCATTCATGTCTACTGCAGAAAATTTTGAAAACATAGTTATTGATTTTTAAAAAAATTAAAACACCTATAGTTCCATCCCATCACACAAACATAATCACACTTAGCATCTTGGCGCTAGCCCTCCAGGCCTCATCCTGTGCGCATACACGCATATATATACATATACACTGTGTGCGGGCAAAGCTCAGAGATGGTACGGTTTCACCCAGACCACCACAATGAAGTAAATATCGCGATAAAGCGAGTCATATGAATTCGCTGGTTTCCAGCACATACAAAAGTTATGTTCACACTATACTGTATACTGCAGTCCATTAAGTGTGCAATAGTGTTACGTCTAAAAAAACGTATACACCTTCATTAAAAACTTTACCGGTGGTAAATGCTAACCATCATCTGAGCTTTCAGCGAGTCGTCATCACTGATCACAGATCGTTGTTAACAAATGAACATAATAATGAAAAAGTTTGAAATACTGGGAGAATTACTAAAAAGTGACAGAGACACGAAGTGAGCAAATGCGGCTGGAAAATGGCTCTGACAGACTTGCTCTCAAAGAATTGCCACAAACCTTCAATCTGTGAAAAAACAAAGTATCTGAAGCAAAGTGCAACAAAATGAGGTACGCCTGTACTTAAAACACAAAACACAGCAGGGCCATGTTTAGATATTACTTGGTCCTCTGCTCTTCTTGTGGTGGGTGTTTTTCCATCCAACAGCGTCTAGAAGGAAGTGGTTCCATCCACCCATCTGCTTCTCAGTCCCTCTCTGACCTCAGCTCCAGACCCCTCCCCGCCGTGAGGACCCCAGAGCCACCTCGCTGCACTGCAGTGGCGCCTCTCTGGCCTTGTGGTGCCCAGCTCTGCTGTCCACCCTCCCTTCCAGGCTCATGCTCCTGGGACGGGACTGGGGCGCCTCTGCCTCCTCCACCCCTGCCCACCCTGATGGTCTTCTCCAAAGTCTGTTCCTTTCTCCACCGGTGTTTCTGGATTGTAGTATGCTGGTAAAACCTTAACAACTAGCTCCCCAGGAGGGGGAAAAAAAAAGAACCCGATCTGCAGCACTTGCCAATCTCTATAATGTAAAAACACTCCCACCATGGTCACTTTCAAGCTACCAGCATGATGTCACTAAACACAGAGTTGGGAAGAGTTTATATAGTATTTCCATATAGAATAAATAACCTCAAAAACACAGATACTATAAAATCTTATTAGTAGAAAATAGCAGTATTTTACCAGTAGTGAAATCATACAGTATTAGTGGTATAAAAAGTACCAGAAGTACTGCTAGAAGTCACGAGCTTTGAATACTTGTTACCTATATTTTCAATAGAATTTATTTCATTGTAAGTTCATACAATCTGAGTTTTTAAATAATGGCTGTGTTTAACATCTGGCTTGCAAAATTCCTGACAATTTCATAATTGGTTCTTATGAGCCAATTGGTTCTGGTGCCATCACACCTCTGGCCCCAGTCCAGCCCACAGCTGGACAGGTGGCCATCTAATCTCCATGTGAATTCTCTACAGACCCCACGAATGACAGACAGGAAGAAGAGACAGAAGTACCAAGTCCCTGACTTGTCTCCACAGCCCAGTGGGCAGGGAGGGGGCAGAAGGCAGGAGAAATCCTTCTCCTCTGGTGGGTCCCTAGGGAACCCTGATCTACACTGTGCTCCCATACAATCGAACCACCTCCTGAAGCTGTCACTGCTGCTCACATGCTGACACATTTCTGCTCTCTTTAAGACATTCATAAATTCTCCTTGTAAAAGACCCAAATGACACAGGAAGATACAGAATAAAATTGGGCCACAGATCCCTTCCCTGGCTGTCAGACCTGCCCATGCAGCAGCTGCCTCCTCCTGGATGTCCCCCAGGCTCTCACATTTGACATTCTGAACCAAAGTGACCCATTACAAGAGCTCCTCCTCTGTCCTCCCCAACAGGCCACAAACCCTCATTGCTCGTCTTCCTGCCCCACTGCCCAGTTATTCAGCAAGCTCTAGCAATTCTACAGAAGAAATAACTCCTAAATTTACAAGTCCCTCCAGGGATCACTTTTTATGTTAACCTTTCACTTTTATTATGAACGCGTGTCACTTTGGTAATAAGATGTAATAAAAATGAAATAGGATACTTTTAAGAAGACTTAAAATATTTTTTAAAAGAACATGGAACCCAGAGAGGACAAGTAGTGACTCTATGGCATCTCACTACGCTGATGGACAGTGACTGTGGTGGGGTTGGGGGGGGTGGGGGACCTGATGAAGGGGGTAGTGTAATCACCATAATGTTGCTCATTTAATTGTGGATTAATGATATCAAAATAAACTTATTTTAAAAAAAAAAGGAATCTTGTACAAAGTCATGCACTGGGATTTGAACCTCAGCTATCTGATTCTGGGCTCTTATGCATTCTATCAATCCAGGTCATGATTTTTAACTGTATGAATGCACACTACAGAACGTACCCTGCAGAGCAAAAGAAATTTAACAATGATCACTTACCTTGGGAAATTGTGATCACATGATTTGATTTATAAATAGCTAGACTAACATGTGGTTCAGCATACTAACTTCTTAGGCCAGGCTATGGAGAGTAAAGGAATTATGAAGTCAGCAGTAGCAAAGAAATTAGTTTGGTGAGAGGGTATGGATGTGCAAGGGGTTATTAAAGTACAGAGAAAAGTTTGGGGATCACAGAAACCTTTGCACAACTTAACTGCCCCTCAAGCAAATACCTAAACGACCAGGACAAATTGATTGTCAAGACATTTGTTATAGTTAGTGTTGAGTTACACTGACTGCAGCATTCTTTATCTGCTGGGTCTGGGCACTTTGGAAAAATCCAAAATATAAATATAATGAAAAGAATGACAGTCAAAACTCGTTCAGATTCTAGCCCTGTCACTTATAAGTCATTTAATCTTTCAGCCTCTTCATCTATAAAATGGGGATAGGAGTACCAACTCTGAAGTGCTAATATGAAAATTAAATGAAACCCTATGTGGCAGAATAGGCACCCCTAATCACTCAATCAGGAAAAGTGAGAACTTACCATCATCGATATATAACATCAGGTCATCAGTTGTTGCTGAGGGTGAGGGGTGGGTACTAAGAATCCAAACACATACAATCTTTTTTCTCTGGAAAACTTCTAAGGGATGATTACTACCATTTTCTTAGGGGGGGAGACAGAAAGGCTTGCACAAAAGCATTTATTCAATGTTAATTGAATGTAAATCCCTTTGGTCCTCAATTTGTTTTAAACACCCAGGAGAGCCCCTTACTTGTGGATTATCTATCATGTTCTTTCTTTCAGGGAATCTGAGATCCAAGTTCTTTTTTTTTTTTTGGTATCATTAATGTACAATTACATGAGCAACATTATGGCTACTAGACTCCCCCCATTATCAAGTCCCCACCACATACCCCGTTATAGTCACTGACAAGTTCTTTATAACTAAGCTTAAAATAACTGGAGAAATTAGAAAATGGACAAGATGTCAAATTATATTAGGTGACATATCTTAGTTTTGTAAGAAAAGAGTGTTAGTCGGAGATGCATGCTGATGTAGTCAGTAGTGAAGTTCGATGTTTGCAACTTCACATGACTCAGAAAAAATATATATAAATAATAAAAATATTATAAATAAACTAAA
>JAVSCE010004570.1:0-28329 GCA_032199065.1 Smutsia gigantea
AGCAAAGGACACCATCAGTAGAACAAAAGACATTCTACAGTATGGGAGAATATATTCATAAAAACGTATCTGATAAAGGGTTGACATCCAAAATATATAAAGAACTCATGCACCTTAACAAACAGAAAGCAAATAATCCAATTAAGAAATGGGCAGAGGACATGAATAGACACTTCTCCAAAGAAGAAATTCAGATGGCCAACAGGCACATCAAAAGATGCTCCACATCGCTAATCATCAGAGAAATGCAGATTAAAACCACAATGAGATATCACCTCACACCAGTGAGGATGGCCAACATCCAAAACACAAACAACAACAAATGTTGGCGAGGATGTGGAGAAAAGGGAACCCTCCTACACTGCTGGTGGGACTGCAAATTAGTTCAACCATTGTGGAAAGCAGTATGGAGGTTCCTCAAAAAACTCAAAATAGAAATACCATTTGACCCAGGAATTCCACTCCTAGGAATTTACCCTAAGAATGCAGCAGCCCAATTTGAAAAGGACAGATGCACCCCTATGTTTATTGCAGCACTATTTACAATAGCCAAGAAATGGAAGCAACCTAAGTGTCCATCAGTAGATGAATGGATAAAGAAGATGTGGTACATATACACAATGGAATATTATTCAGCCGTAAGAAGAAAACAAATCCTACCATTTGCAACAACATGGATGGAGCTAGAGGGTATTATGCTCAGTGAAATAAGCCAAGCCGAAAAAGACAAGTATCAAATGATTTCACTCATATGTGGTGTATAAGAACAAAGAAAAAAACTGAAGGAACAAAACAGCAGCAGACTCACAGAACCCAAGAACGGACTAATAGTTACCAAAGGGAAAGGGACTGGGGAAAATGGGCGGGAAGGGAGGGATAAGAGGGAAAAAGGGGCATTACGATTAGCAGATGTAATGATGGGGGGGCACGGGGAGGGCAGTACAACTCAGAGAAGACAAGTAGTGATTCTGTAACATCTCACTACGCTGATGGACAGTGACTGTAATGGGGTTGGTGGGGGGGACCTGATGAAGGGGTAGTTTAATAATCGTAATATTGCACATGTAATTGTAAATTAATGATAATAAAATAAATTATATTAAAAAAAAAAGAATCTTGATCATGAATAAAAGCTTCATGAACAGAAATGGAAAACACACCAGGAGGCTCACAAATGGGAGGATCGTGAACTTTGGTTTGTGAAGGTTGAGTACTAGGCACTTAAGGAGATTTCCCATTGATAGTGCACACTGTATTATTCTATTTTTATAAAATTCTAGTAAATGCACACTGATCTATAGTGACAGAAAGCAGATCACTGGTTACCCTGGCATGAGATTGGTAGTGCTGGAAGGATACCAATGAGAAGTTTACCAAAGGTCATCAGAAAACTTTTAGGGATGGCGGATATGTTTCTTAACTTGATTGTATTTTAAACTCATCAAAATATACAATTTTAATATAATTATATTTCAATAACTTTTTATGCAAAGAAATACTGCATAAGAAGAGATTAATGACACTACCACAAACATTTGCAAACAACATACAAATGCAAACATTTGTCAATTCAGGCAAAAAAGAGAAGGAAAAGAGTTTGACCTATTTGTGATGTGCAAAATAAATGACTAGTACTTGATTTAAGAAGAAAAGGGAAAATGAACTTTTTACTAATGGAGAAATGCTCACAATTTACTTTAAAACAAAGGTAACAAGGTTGGATATTAGTGATATTTATTTCTGCTAATGAGAATTACAGTAAAATGAAAAAAAAAGGGAAGACACAATTACTGGGAAAAAAGCGCATTAAAATGAGGATGATGACAAATTGAGAGAGATAAAATTGTCTCAGAGAAGCAGACTTTACAGAGAAAAGCCCTTGCTTGATGAGAAACTGGAGAGAAAAAAAGCCAGCAAGCCCAACCAGAGGTTGGCTTATGCAAGTCAAAGATTCTTGCTCATCGTGAGTATTAGCATGGCTTGAGGAAAATCATCACATGACATCAAAGCAGGGGGATTATGGAAAAGGTGGTAGAGTAGGAAGGCAAGGCAGAAACCTCCTCCAACATGCACACCAAGAAAGCAACTACAGCAAATACACTAACTCTAAAAACAACCCGAAGACTGCAGAACAGACCATCTACACCTGGTGAAGAAGAGCGGACCACACAGAGATAGGAAGAGAGGCAGAGCTGCAGTAGAGACACAAGCCCTTCCCCCATCGCAGCCCACAAGTGGGGAGGGATAGGTACTCAGGAACTCTGCACACCTGGCCTTGGAGATCTGCTCTGGGAACATGAGTCCACATTACACTGGTGACTAACAGGGCTGGACACCAGGCACAGGAGGAGTTCTCTGGGAGTGAGAGACACCTGCCACTTGAGGAGGACAGGCACAATCTTTTGATCCTGCTGAGGCCCAACACAGAGATGGCAGTTTGAAAGATTTACCAGCAGTAGAAAGGGTGTCAGAGGGGCAGGGGTTGGACAGAGCTCTCTCTGCAAGAGAAAGGGCAGGTGGTGTCCCCAAACTTGCCTCAGCCCAACTGGTCAGGTGCTTGCAGGAACCAGCCCCAAAGCTCCATCCCCCTCACTGGTGGCTCAGCCCCGAGGCACTTCCCTGTGCACCCACCCACCTGCCTAGCCAGCTCAGCCTAGCAGCTGTCAGACTTTGCTGCCTGGCAGGCAGAGAGATGCTTTCCTGGCCCTCTCTCAGCCCACCTGGGGAGGCACCTACAGGAGCCAGCTCCAGATGCTCCTTCCTTCCTTCTTGCTGGTGGCCCAGCCCCACACTGCACTCCCCTGTGCCTGCACTCCACTTGCCCCACCAGCCCAGCAACACCAGCATCATTGCAGGGCAGGCAGAGGGCGGCTCCACCCACAATGAATCCAGCATAAGTGCTGCTGCACAACTTACTGAAGGCTGGCCGAGGCGATCTGTCAGCCACAGAAAACTGAGATCAGCCCCTGCCAGCAGAGAGACGGAAAGGTGGCTCTGCCCACAGCCCACCAACAGCAGCTGCCACTCCACTGCAAAGGAGGACCAGGCACTGGTGAGCAGAGTCTTGAGCTCCTGGGCACCACAGGGTGCCTCCTTCATAAAGCCATTACTCTCTAGACCAGGAGGCATAGTGGATCTATTTAACACAAAGGAAGAAACAAAATGAGAAGGCAGAGGAATACAAACAAAAGAACAAGATAAGACACCAGAAAGAGGGTCAATGAAATGTAGATTAGCCATCTTCTTGATAAAGATTTCAACATAACAGTCCTAAGTATATTAACTGACCTGCAGAAAAGAACTGATGATCTCAGAGAGAACTTCAAAGAAATAGATTTGAAAAAGAGCCACTCCGAGCTGAAGAATACAGTAACTGAAGTGAAAAATACAATATAGGGAATGACTAATAGATTGCTGCAAGTAGAGGAAACAACTAATGTGATGGAAATTACAGGATAGGGAAACAATGAAGCTGAGGGACAGAGAGAAAAAAGAATCCCTACAATCAAGAGGATATTAAGAGAGCTGTGTGACAACTCCAAATGGAACAATATTCACATAAGAGGGATACCAGAAGGGTAAGAGAGAGACAAAGGAGTAGAAAGTCTCTTTGAAGAAATAATTATTGGAAACTTTCCCAATCTGGGGAAAGAAATAGGCACCCATGTCCTGAAAGAGGAGAAAGCCTAACAAAAGGAACCCTGGGAAGACACACCATGATATATAATAATAAGCATAAGGAAGATTAAAGCTAAAGCAAGAGCATTGAAAGCAGCTAGAAACAGCCAAAAAAATACTTACAAGGGAAACCCCATAAGGCTATCAGCAGATTTCTCAGCAGAAACTTTTCAGGCCAGAAGGGAATGGCATGAAATATTGAAGGACCTTCAACCAAGAATCTTCTTTCCAACAAGGTTATCATTCAGAATTGAAGGAGAGATTATAACTGCAAAGATAAATGAAAGTTAAGAGAATTCACCACACCTAAAGCTGGCCTTACAGGATATGTAAAAGTGGTTTCTATAGACAGAAGTGTTCTTAAGTCTAAATATTTTTATCAGTGAAAATAAACTCACAGTAAAGAGAGTAGACAAATTACTAACTAAGCAAGTGTGAAGTTAGAAAAAAAAAGAAACAACAAAAGTAGTAAAATCAACTATACAAAAAATCATTCAAGGGGTATAAAAAATGTAGATTATGACATCTGATACATAAAGTGTGGAGGAGGAAAAAGAATACACTAGAAGTACTTTTTGACTGCATATATAGAGTGACCATCAACTTAACATAGACTGATATATATTTAGGAAACTATCTATGAACCTTATGGTAACCACAAGTCTAAATCCTATAACACACAAACAAAAAAAAATTTTTTTAAGCAATCACAACAGTAAAGAAAATCATCAAATAACAAGAGAGGAGATAAGAGAGGAAGAAAGGATCAGAGAGGAACTACAAAACAACCAGAAACCAATTAATAAAATGGCAATAAGTACATACCTATCAATAACTACCTGAAATGTAAATGGACTGAATGCATCAACCAAAAGACACAGGGTGGCAGAATGGATAGAGAAACAAGACCATCTGTATGCTGCCTGCAAGAGACTCATTTCAGTTGTAAAGACATACATAGACTGAAAGTGAAGGGTTGGAAAAAGATATTTCATATAAATAATAGGGAGAAAAAAATAAGAGTAGCAGTACTTGTAACAGACAAAATGGATTTCAAAACAAAGAAAGTAACAAGAGATAAAGAAGGACATTACATAATTATAAATGGGTCAGTCCAACAAGAGGCTATAACCCTTTCAAATATCTATGCACCCAATGTAGGAGCACCTAAATATGTAAAACAAATACTAACAGAACTAAAGGGAGAAATAGACTACAACTCAATCACACTAGGGGACTTTAACACACCATTTATATCAATGGACAGATCAACCAGACAGAAAATAAAGAAACAGAGTCACTGAGCAACACACTAGATCAGATGGACTTAACAGATCTGTACAGAACATTCCACACAAAAGCAGCAGGATACATATTTTTCTCAAGTGCATATGGAACATTCTCCAGAATAGATAGCATATTAGGCCACAAAAAGAGCCTCAATAAATTTGAAAAGATTGAAATTCTATCAGGCATCTTTTCAGATGACAATGGGATGAAATTAGGAATAAATTACATCAAGAAAACAAAAAGACTTACAAACACATGGAGGCTAAATGACATGCCTTTAAATAATCAATGGATCAATGAACAAAGCAAAGAAGAAATCAAGCAATACATGGAGACAAATAAAAACAAAAATACAACAGTTCAAAATATGTAGGATGCTGCAAAAGCAGTCATAAAAGGAAGTACATAGCAATATAGGCCTATCTCAAGAAATAAGAACAATCCCAAATAAAGGGTCTAAATTCACAACTATAGAAACTAGAAAAAAGAACAACAAATGAAACTCAAAGTTAGTAGGAGGGACAAAAAATGATCAGAGCAAAAATAAATAAAACAGAAAAGACTAAAATAGAAAAAAAATCAATGAAACCAAGAGCTAGTTCTTTGAGAAGATAAACAAAATAGGCAAAACCCTAGCCAGACTTATGAAGAAAAGAGAAGGACACAAAGAAATTCAGAGATGATAAAGGAATAGTTACATCTGACACCAAAGAAATATGAAGAATTATTAGAGAATACTATGAAAAACTATATGTCAATAAATTGGACAACCTAAAAGAAATGGAAAAATTCCTAGAAAAATACAACCTGTCAAGATTGACCCAGGAAGAAGCAGAAAATCTGAGCAGACCAATTACCAGTCACAAAATTGAATTGGTAATCAAAAACCTCCCAACAAACAAAAGTCCGATACCAGATGGTTGCAGTCTAGTCTAAGCTGAATTCTATCAAATATTTAAAGAAGAGCTAATACCCATCCTTATTAAAGTATTTGAAAAAGTAGAGGAGGTGGACGTATTTTCAAACTCATTCTGAGTCCAGCAAAACTAATACCAAAACCAGACAAAGACACTACAAAAAAATATAATTATATACCAATATCCCTGATGAACATAGATTCAAAAATCTTCAACAAAATATTAGCAAACCAAATTTGAAAATAAATCAAAAGGATCATCCATCACAACTGTAAAGTGGGATTTATTCCAGGGATACAAGGATGATACAATATTTGCTAAATCAACCAATGTGATACACCACATTGCCAAAAAGAAGGATAAAAAGCATACGATCATCTCAATAGATCTTGAAAAAGTACATAATGAAATAAAATGCATCCCTATTTGTCTCCATGTATTGCTTGATTTCTTCTTTGCTTTGTTCATTGATCCATTGATTATTTAAAGGCAAGTCATTTAGCCTCCATGTGTTTGTAAGTCTTTTGTTAAACCATCACTATTTGCCAATGACACGATATATGGAGAAAACCCTAAAGACACCACCAAAAAAAACCTATTAGAACTAATAACTGGATTCAGTGAAGTTGCAGGATACAAAATTAATACATAAAATCTGTTGCAGTCCTATATATTAAAAATGAACTAACAAAAAGAGAAATCAGAAACACAGTTCCATTTACAATTGCATCAAAAAGATGAAATACCTAGGAATAAACCTAACCAAGAAACTGAAAGACCTGCGTGGTGAAGGCTATAAGACACTCATGAGAGAAATTAAAGAAGATACAAATAAATGGAAATCTTCCCATTCTCATAGATAGGAAGAATTAATGTCAAAATGGCCATCATGCCCAAAGCAATTTATAGATCACAGTCAATGAAATCCCTATCAAATAACAACAGCATTTTTCAATGAACCACAGCAAATAATCCTAAAACTCATATGGAACTACAAAAGACCCCAAATAGTCAAAGCAATCCTGAGAAATAAGAGCAAGGCTAAGGATATTACACTCTTTGGCTTCATACTATACTACAAAGCTACAGTAATCAAAATAGTTTGGTAATGGCACAACAACAGATCCATAGACCCATAGATCAATGGAAAAGAATAGAGCACCCAGATATAAACCCATGCATATTTGTTCAATTAAAGTATAATAAAGGAGGCAAGAATATACAATGGGGAAATAGTCTCTTCATTAACTGGTATTGGGAAAACTGGACAGCTACACACAAGAGAATTAAACTGGATTACTATCTAATTCCAACCACAAAAGTAAACTCAAAATGGATCAAAGACCTAAATAGGATATATGAAACCATAATACTCATAGAATAAAACAGGCAAAAATCTCTTGAACATAGGCATGAGCAATTTTTTTCTGGACACATCTCCCTGGGCAAGGGAAACAAAATAAAAAATGAACAAGTGAGAGTACATCAAACTAAAAAGCTTTTATACAGCAGAGGACCCCATCAGCAGAACAAAAGGCAGCCTACAGTACAGAAGAATATATTCATAAATGATTTATCTGATAAAAGGTTAACACCTAAAATATATAAAGAACCCACATGACTCAACACCAAAAACATATAACCCAATTTAAAAATGGGTGGGGGACCTGAACATTTTTCCAAAGAACAAATACAGGTGGCCAACAGGCACATGAAAAGATGCTCCACATCACTAATCATCAGGGAAATGCAAATCAAAACCACAATGAGATATTACCTCACAACAGGTAGAATGACCACTATCTGAAACACAAAGATAACAAGTGTTGGCAAGGATGTGGAGAAATGGGAACCCTCCTACACTGTTGGTGGCAATGTAAATTGCACAGATAGTAACTGCACTAGTTGAGGTACGGATTTAACAACGTGGGTAACTGTTAAACCACTGCATTCTATACTAGAACTAATATAAGATTGTATATCAACTATACTTTAATAATAAATATATATATATAAAAAATCAAACCAGTTCAGAAAAATGGTGAAAAGAAGAGCAAAAAGGAAAGGCTATTGATCGAATAAAATACAATTATAGCCAATGTTATAGTTACATTGACTAATAATAATAAAAAAATGATTTCTGCCTGTGTATCTCCTTTTTTCATTCAGGCTAATCTCAATATTTGTTTATTTGTTTATATACAGAAATATTTATTGAAAGCCTTCCGTGTGTCAGATACTGTTACAAGTGCCAAGGTTATATCAGTAAATAAAGTAGATTCAGTGCCTACTCTCTTGGAACTGACATTTATGCATTTATTGATAAATGTTAAGTTGATTAACTAAATCATTCATAAGTATGTTCAAATAGTGTCTTATTTGAACAATATTGCAAGGTTTAACATAGTGTTGTTTTAAAAAGATTTCTGATTTTTCTACTGAATGCTTTCCAAGAGTACTGATTTTTATTTGTTTTAAACAGCACTACTTTTCTTTGGTTTAAACAGCAAGGATGGAGGGGCTAGCTTTCTCTGTATTCTTTCAAGAGAGTAAAGTGCAAATACATGTGCTTCCTAAAATCAAAATCTTATCACTATTCCTTTTCAACCTCTCTGGCGTTCCTGTAGTTTCTAGCATTATCTTGGTTTTCTGCAGTTAAGAAAAGAATCGAGAAGCCTTTGCCAGATGCATAGTTCAAAAGTCAGGACTGTAATATCATTGCCTAAAGAATTCCCAACACCAGGGAATCTCCCAAAGAATGCTAAAGCCCATGTTTCTTCACAGCCCCTGCAGTGCTTTGCACGCAACAGCCCTGTTGGACCTCGGGCTGCCAATAGAAACATGAAAGTGAGAAATTATCTGTAAAAAACAACACAGCTGTCCTTACTGAGACCATCTTATCAAAAATCAGACTACCCAGCTCACCTAAACCTTTCAGTTTTGAAAAATAAAATTTTTTACCATTGATGCTAGATGTGCATATTTGGAAGCTGGACTGAACAACAAAATAAAGACCAGGCTTTTTTTTTCTTTTAAAGAAAAAGCATTCTACAGCAACAGAATATGGAAACACTCAAAGCGTTTTTCTTTCAGTATAAAATATTTCATCTCCTTAAACAATGATGCCTCTATGGGAGTTGACTTTGAATTGCATGAAAACATCACAGAATAGCTGCCATCCTTGTATTTGGAGAAAATTATGATACTTCTATAATTTTCTAACTGGTTTTTTATAAGTAAAATATACAACTTGTCTTTGACTTCTCCCTTCCTTCCCACCCCCCGGCCACACACACACACAAACTCCCCATCCAAGTAAAAGTTTAATTGTATTTCTCATTTGGTTCAAACTACTAAAAATCCCATAACATATCCAATTATCATGAAAACAGAGTATTGTACCTTTAAATTAGAAGAAATTATCTATTTCAGCCCTGATGGAATATACTTCAAGTGATATAAGTGTTCATAAAAGCCTGGAAGGGAATTTTACCACCTCTCCCTCTTTCCAGCCCAGCCATTCATATCCCTACATGCAAAATAAAAAGTTGCTATTTCCAAGATAGGTTTAAGTCATGTCTTTACTCCCAATGGATTTTTATAAAAGTAAAACATTATCTCCTGCCAAATTTAGTTTATTGGCCCTAAAAATGGAAATTAATGTTTCCTTGGCGGTGGGGTTGTCAAAGGGAGGAAATTCATAGCATTGGTATTTTGGTGTGATGTGCAGAAGAGCAAGAAAAGTGGTGGATTCTTTGGCCTTCCATACTGTAACTGGGAAAAATCACTCAGGTTTCCCTTTGTTTTGGAGACTAATAACATATCTCACAATAAAAGTAGGTTTCAAATACTTTTAAATTTGGAGTAGAAAGTATAAATGAGAGCTCATCTAAAGAGAAAAACCACCGTAATGCAGAGTTTGAAGTAAATGCAAGAAGGCCAGAGGATATTTGGTTTGTCACTTTTTATGAAGTGCTAACTGGGAAAAGAGTAAAACTGCAAAAAACCCACTCTTTAGATGTCTTACTGCTTGAATTTTTCTGACATGACGTTATGGAATATGAATGTTCTTGAACAAATCTTTTAATAACTAGAGCCTACATGTTGCCTTTAAAAAAATATTGATTTGTCTCCTGGAAGAGAACCCCAAAACCATAATTGTCTGACTTTATTTAGTTTGGGCTAAAAGACAAATACTATACCTAAGAACACACCAATGCCCTCCAAAGTAACTCTTTGGCCAAACCAGTTCCTCTTTGCCAGAAATAAAAATGAGCGCAAAGCTATCCTAATGTTCCAGCATTCAGAAGATGTAAAACAAAGACATTTGGCAAAATCCTGTTGGGTTTGCTCACGGGAAAGCCATCTGTCTAGAGGTCTGGGACTGGTTTAAGAAATAACAATCTCCATTTTCATCCCACGTGACCCCTACCTCTGAGGCCGGGGAAAGTAAACGAAGCTGTTGGAATTCAGCTTCCTCGTCTGTACTCATGGACTATCCAATGTCTTTATTTTAATTTCCTTTATTTATTTTAATTTGTTTTAATATTCAATACAGCTAAAACAAAGTTTAACGGTGAAAATTCTTCTCTCCCTTTTGTTCAAATGGTTGGTGAAAGGGGTCTAAAATCACGATGTGTGTATCTCTGCAGATGAACTGATCACCAGTTACTCCTTCCTTCTAATCCCAGGAACTCTGACTGCCCAACTCCATCCTGCCTGTGAAAATCAGCCACTCAGAGGCACCCCGCAACTGTGCTCTGAGTGAAGGAATGAATATGACCATCTTTTAAATTGGTTTATTATAGACATTTTGGAGTGGGGATTCTACAAAACCTGATGCTGTTAACAGCTCTGTTAAAAAACAAAACACAACTTAAAACCAGTTTATTATAAGAATGAGACAGTTAGATCTTCCTCTAAGGAAAGCACATAAGCCAGGATTTATTTTGATATGAGGTACATGGCAAGAATAATTCTAAATTCTTATCTCTTCCCAAAGATTCACTTTCTTTTTGCATTTGCAAAACACATGTGTCATCTAAAAATTCTTCATTTCCTCCTGAAGGTGTGTTTAGATTCCATTTCTTTTACAACTTCAAATGAACCCAACTGGACGATGTTTTCAAAAGGTATCATAAAGCCAAAAATAACTGCAGACATTATGAAATGTAAATACAAATAAAAACTAGGGGAGGAGGGAGGGATGAATAAGAGGAGCACAGAGACTTTTAGGGCCGTGCAACTACTTAGTATGATATCATAATGATGGACACATGGCATTACACATTTATCTAAACGTATAGAATATACGCCACCAAGAGTGAGCCCTAACACAAACTATGGACCTTGGGTGATAATAATGTATCGGTGTAGGTTCGTCAATTGTAACAAATGTTCCACTCTGGTGGGAGATGTTGATAATGGGGTAGGTAGGCTGCACTTATGTGGGGGTAGGGGCCATGTGGGAAATCTCTGTACCTTCCTCTCAATTTTTCTATGCACCTAAAATGGCTCTTTAAAAAATTGGCTTTTTAAAAAATAGAGGGAAGCAGGATTTTGGGTAATATGATGGAAATGGAGGTTGGAGAGGGGCTATATCGCTGAAGTAATCTCGTTATACTGAATAGCATGGTGCCATGCACCGAACAAGGAGTCTAGGTGGACTAAATGAAGAACTGTGTCTTGGAGAAAAAGGGAAATTGGCTAGAATAAAGGAGTGGGACCTCAAGAGAGAAAGAGAGAATAGCAGTTAATATTCAAGATGAGAAATAAGACTGAAATCTATACACAGTTTTTAATGAATGTTAAAGACAACCTTGGGGAGAAGAGCATTTTTGGAACTGTCCTCTCCAATGTGGCAGCCACCAGCACTTCAAATGTGGCTGGAGTGACTAAGGATGTGAATTTTCTTTTCATTAAAAACTGATATTCAATTCAGTTGGAACACAATTTTAAGTGTGTCTGCAACACCTTGGGCATGTGAATCTGTTTCAACTGAGACTCTTATGCCTAATTACCAATCCAATATTTCCAGTGAAAATTTAGTGTCCAAATGGCAGGGCTGTCAGTGTAAAGTATACACTAGATTTTTAAAGACACAGAACAAAAGGAATGTAAAGATATTTTTATGTTGATTATGTGTTACAATGACAATATTGTAGATATATTGGGTTAAATAAAATATATATTTAGAACTAAAAATTATAGTGCATACATGTCATCCATTTATCCAAACCCATAGAATGTATAGGGCCAATGAACCCTAATGTAAACTATGGACTTTGGGTGAAAATGATGTGTCAGTGTTGGTTCATCAGTTTTAACACATGTCCCATTCTGGTGGGGATGGTGATGATGGGGAAGGCCGTGCTTCGTGGGGACAGGGGCACATGGGAAATCTGTATACTTAATTTCGCTGTCACTTAAAGCTGCTCAAAGAAAGAAAGCTAAGATGGTAAATTCAATGTTATGTGTATGTTAAATTAAAAATTAAAGTAAAATTTAAAAATTTTTTAAAGAAAAGGGAAAAAAAACAGTGTTGTGAATCACTCTCTGAAATTTGAGCTCTACTCATTCAAAGTTCTGAATTGTGAATCATTCTCTGAAATCTGAACTCTACTCACTCAACTTACTTCTCTTGCACCGTCCCAGAAAGAATGAAGGCTGAGCTGGTATTAAGGTAGGGCTATACTCAAGAGCTTACACTCGGCTCCACGAAAACTATTAATGGGAGTTGCTTTTAAGGCCTTATACACTCTGTTGCAAAACTGACCAAATTTTCCCCAACCTGAAATGAGCCTGAACTTCTCTGGCTACACCCAAGTTTAACATGCAAAGCGGATCTGATGAATTTTGCCCTGTGTGTGCTCCAGATGCTGACCAGATGTGTGTGCCTTTCAGCCCAATGGCCTGTTTGGGGATGTCTGGACATTTATGCTACAGTCAGTCTCTGTTTTAGTATCATTAAAAGGCAATGTGCTTAAGACACAAATGATGGAATGTGATTATTGTCACTTGTTGTGCATGTATCTCTTCTTTGTGTCTTTGGGACTTTAATGTCACTTCCCACTTTCCAATAAATTAACAATCTCTGTTGATTCTTTAAGACCCAGCTTCCATGCAGGCCTCCAGGAAGCCTCCCCGTGGTCAGCACCATCACGCCTCTGTTGGGTTTCCACCGTGCCCTGCATGCTGCTGTATTTTCCCTGTAAACCAGTTCCCTTGTCTCCTCCAAGAGAATTCTCTGCCTTTGGCAACCTACCCCTATTTCAGCTGAAGACTTTGCTTCATACTTCACTGAAAGAATGATTTCTGCAAGCTGCTCCCATCCGCTATACCTTTTAATAAACATTTCCACCTTCCTTTCCAGCATCTCGACCAGGGCATAGCCAACTATGCCCTGTGAGCCAAATCCTGCCCTCTGCCTCTTTTTGTATGGCCCACCAGCTTACAATGGTTTTTATATTTTAAAATAACTGAAAAAAAAAAAGAGATGAATCCTATTTCGTGGCATGGGAAAATTATGTGTAATTCAAATTTCAATATCCGTAAATAAGATCTGTTTGGAACACAGCCAGACTCATTTGTTTATTTATTGTCTATGGCTTCTCGCTGCTGTAACAGCGTGTTGAGTACTTTGAAATAGAGATCATATGGCACAGAAAGCCTAAAATATTATTCTCTGGCCCCTTCTAGGTTTGCAGACCCCCGATCTTGATGAATTTCCTTTCTTCCTCCTAGCAAAACAAAGGGAGGCCCTCTAAAGGCCAAGCCCCTTGTGTGTGCCCCCTTCTCCACCAACAACTCGCTTCAACTGCCCCTTTGACCCCTCGAGCCCTTGCTCTGCTCCCTTCACAGGCACTCTCTGTTGACCCCGCACAACTAATTTTCTTCCAGCCTTTCTGCTCAGTCACTTTCGGTCTTAGTGTTCCTTCCCTTATCCTCAAATGTTAGAATTCCTCCAGGTCTGTGCAGACTCCTTCCTCCCCTCTCTCCACCCTCCCCAATTAGGTAATGTCCTCAATGAACAGAATTTAAAATGATATTGCCATGCTGCAGCTTCCCAATGTTATCTTCCTATATTCAGCCTGACCTCTCTTCCAACATACATGTCCCCAGTCCAAATGGGAGGTTGGCACCTGTAGTCTGCTCAGTTTTAGTGTGTCCTGGACAGAATGCTGGTTTTCCCTCACGAGTCTGTGCCCGTCCAGGTCTCTCGTCTGCCCATTGCTTAAGCCAGATACCTCGGTGGTAATCCAGACACGGCCCTTTCCGCTGCTTTCCACATCCAGTGAGTCCTACTGGGTCTGCTTCTGAGACCGCTCTTGACTCTTTGTTTCTAATTTGAGCTACCTCATTCTCCCTGGTCTGTAACTGACCCTTTACTGGCTTCACTATTCATCCTCTTTCACCCCTAAAATCCATACAGCACCATGGATAGGTCCTCCCCCCAACTATCTCTGTATCACCTGTTTGCTTCAGAGGAGAAAATGCACGCAGAAGTGGCTGGCTGGGAGGGGGCCGTGGGCCGCCTTGCCTGGAGCACTGGATGTCCCCTTTGGAACACGGGGCTGTTTCAGAGGGTGGGGAGTGGGGAGCAGAGAGGAGAGAGGGTCTGAGCTGGAGCTCATGGACCCCTTCCTGAGACCCAAGGGCTTAACCTGTAGCTGAGCCTGGGCTGGGACTGGAGGTGAGGAATGGGGAAAAGGGCATGGATGGAGGAGATCATCATACATCCAAAGATAAAGCAGTAGAATAAAAAACAAACCCATCACCAAAGAGAACACAACTCAGGTGAGAGCGGAGGCCATGGCTGCGCACGACTGCCTCCAGCAGATTCTCAGGGAAGTGACAGCACAGAAGTAAATGAAAGATGCAGGTGGCGTCCATCCGAGGGCTCACAGCCACCCACTCCCACATGGCCACAGAGGCGAGCCCGCTGGGGCCCCTCGGCCCCGTCTGTCCTCACCCAGTGGAGGGGAGACAGAATCAGCAAAAGGCAAGGCTGAGAAATGAGACAGCAGGGCAGGATGTCGGGGTGCACCACTGTGGAATTAGCTGGTGCCCAGCTTAGTGCTGACGACTGATGGAGAGCAAGCAGTGGGGACAAGAAACAGTGTGTGTGTCTGTGTCGGGGGAGCTTTTGGACAAAGGCTTCCCCCGTCCCTGTCATTAGGGGGGCAGCCAACCTTGCCTCAAGTCCCCTCCCTACTCCCAGGCCTGGGTTCACCTCCTACTACCCAAGGCAGGTGCAGGGAGAGGTGGTACCCACTGTCGAGGAGGGAACACAGATCCCGCTCTGGGGAAGGAGGACTGGCGTGACCCCCACTCTCACTCGGCTGTCTGGGGCAGACCCCACTGCTCCACCTGGCCCGGCCTCAAGCCCCAGGAGGCCACCTGTGATGGCTAGCCTGGATGGGAGGAGGGGACAAGAGGGTAGAAACCTGAAGTAGCCATGACAGGAAACTCCCTACCCTTGCCTGAGAGTGTTGGAGCTGAGCCACTCCCCTGGGAAACACTACTGTCCCAGTGGGATGGAGAGGAACGGTGGCCGTGGGGGCTTTTTTCTTTTCCTTTTTTCTTTTCGGCAACCGCTATACCAAGAGAGAGCCCTTCCCCTGCCCTCCCCTTCCTGTGCCTCCAGTCGGGGACAAGGGAGGAGGAATTTCTGGACAGAGAAATTCTGGAAAGACCCATCCCCCACCCCCACAACATGGGAGAAAAATCGAGAAAGACCAGGGAGAGGGGGAGCTCCAGCAAGGGCGACGCCAGGTACAGGCCAATCTCTACAGTATTGCCCAGACGGGGCCAAGACTCCCAGCTCCTCGCCTGACACCTGGAGCCTGCTAAGCTTCAGCTGGTTGCCTCGTTTGGAGGCGATGATTTCAAAGGCCATGGTGTGCCCAGTGTTGGCTGAGACCTCACGGCTGTGTGATGCCTCCAGGACAGGGGACTGTGGCTCCTCGTGCTGTACCTGCAAGACACCGTTGTGGAGAAACTTGAAGAAGACCTTGCTGAAGATACCCCTGGGCACCTCCAGTGGACCCTTCTGTGGCCAGAAGGAGATGCTGGGGTCACACCTTAGGGCCAATTTTGCTGGTTCCACCCCTGCCAGAGTTCTTGGTGTGGAAGATGCTGCAAACGGACTCACGCAGGAGGATAGCTGGGTGAGACAGAGACGCCCCTGCTGGGCCCTGGCACCTCTCAGCCACTTTCTGTGGGGGGCATCCAAAGGCCTGGTTGGGGTGCACTGAGGCCCACAGGATTTCTGCTGGAGGCAGGCCAGCAGGAGGCAGCCACACAAAGAGAAGGTTTGTGGTTAGAGGCCGCGGCATGCTTGGCCGTCTTGGCCATTCTAGATGGACACCGGGGCAAGGCTGAATTCTAAGAGCCCAGGGGAGTTCCTGCTCTGATTTGTGATGGTTGAGAGGACACCGTTTGTGGAAGAGACAGGGGTGATCCTCCTCTCCAGGAGAAGCAAAGAGCTGGCAGGCATGTTTTTACTCAGACTCTCGTCCTCCTCCAGCTGTTCATTTGCTGTGTGGTTGCTCTGAGCCTTCCCAAAGCACAGGCTCTGGGTGGGAGTGGCAGGGGCAGCCTGCTGGGGAAGTGCTGCAGCATGGTGTTGGCAGACACCCTGTGCTGAACTTGGGAGGTTGGGGAAAAGGCTGTTGGTCAGCCCAGCTGTAGACGGGGCTTCAAGGTGGTGATATCACCTACCAGCTTCAAGCTCTTGAAGCCCAGGAGCAGAAAGTTGGCTATTATCTTGTTTCCCCCCTGGCCTGCCCACCAGGAAGTCCTGATCTCCTCCTGTGTTTACATGTGGGCACCATAAACTCGGTCCGCAGGGGTCCTCGCAGTCAGGGAGTGGCTCCACAGAGGTTTATTCACCATCTTCATGAACTACATTCATTCATCAGTTTCACGACTTGCCCAGACATGCTGGGATGAAGAATGAGAAATTTCTTTTGCAGGCTTTTGGTGCCCTCAATACCTGTCTCCATAGCTCATTGAGATTCTGTCCATCAAAAGGTGGATTCTGCCTACCTGTGTATATAGCAGGACTTCACATTTTGATCCTGTAAGAGTTCCGCGACAGCAAAAGAGGGATTGTCACAGAAGGTGACCAGCTTTTTGCCAAAGGCAATTTTGTTGCTGAAGCCAAAGGCTAACATCCTGATATTCACCTCTGCATCCAAGAGTGGGTTTTCTGCCTTTAAGTCTTTCTGATCAATAAAGTTCTGCTGGCAGTACTGCACAGGAGACCCCATCTGGTGGAATTTGGTTCTACCTTCTTTTCTTTCATGCTTCCATGAGGCAGCTGGTGCTCAAACACCTCTATCCCAGGGATGTACTCCATTACAAGATAGTGTTTCCTCTGTCTAGTCACCTCAAAGAATTTGCCTGTGTTGGGCTGATTCACTGCCTCCGTCGTTCTGTCTCTCTCGATGATCTTCATATCTACCTCTGTCCCGGTCAGGATGTTCAAGGGCAGCTTTACCCTGGCAAGCTCACCTGTGCCCATGGCTTCAAGGAGATGCTTGTCACTAGAGGTGGCTGAGTTGTGGCCCTAGAACATATAGGGCTTACTGTTGTGCTTGGAGTCAATGTGTCCCGAGGTGAACTTAGCCTGGGCAAAGCTAGTGAGAGGCTTGGTACACATCCCCTCAAAAGAGAATCACTTCCAAAGGAAGTCTACCTCATGAACTTCTCTTTGTAATGACTTCAAAACTCAATGGCAGGAAAAAATTTAAATGCCAAAAAAAAATCTGAAAACAATGAGAAAAATAACAAAAAAATAAGAAAAAGGAATAAAGAAAATCAAGAGAAAAGTGAGAAAAATAAAAAAGAAAGTGAGGCATAAAAAAGAGAAGAAGGAAAGCATGAGAAAAAAGAAAAAGTTAAGACAATAAAAAGGAACAAACTAAAAGAGAAAGGGCATAAAGAAAAATGTGAAATAAAATGGAAAAGTAAAGAATGAGAAAAAATGAAAAAGAATACAGAAGAAAGAAAAAGAAGACAAAAAGACAAAATTAGAAAAAAATAAGAAGAACAGAAAATAATTGTAAAATAAAAAACAGACAAAACCCTGCAATGTCACTGTGATGTATTCAAAGGAAGAAAGAGCGAACTGGTCAGATCCTGCCAGTAGGTGACTGACAATCAGCCCCTGAGCTAGATGGAAACAAACTGAGGCTGTGGGCTCCTGAAACTCGGCCAAGCAGTGACTCTTTATGAGGTCATGTTTAAAAAATCAACCAAATAGGACTGGAGACAATCAACTCAAGTTTATCTGCAATAATGGTTTTTCTCTCACTTTTTGACCTCAAGAACACTTTACACTCTTAAAAATTATTGAGGACCCCAAAGAATTTTAGGGTTTTTGTTGTTGTTGTTATTTTGCTCTACATAATAGCTATCAACATTTATCTTAAAAATTAAAACCTGTAGGATGCTTCAGTGGCTTTTTTATCTCTAATTTGAAAAACTGTAACATTTTTTAGCTTTAAAAGAGTTCATCATGACTACATTTAAAATATTCAATTGCCTTTTCTTTAAACTCCAAATGATTCGTCTCAAAATTAATACAACTTAACTAGCACCATGATAGTACACAAACATACTGTTGCATGAGACTCAGTAAGGTACATGATTAACTTTCATAGTGCTGAAGAGAAGAAATATCTTGGCATATTTTCATTTCTGATTGGCAGTTTGGCCCAGTTACCTTGGAGTAGATTCTTCCCTTCTGTGGGTCAGAGGACTTGCTGATATGTCAGCTAAATGTGGAGGTTGCAGCTGTGGGTTGAGAAAGCAAGTCTTCTAATCTCCCCTTTTTAAGCCAGCAACCTGTCAAATAAAAACAAATTTGGATTTAGGTAAGGAGAGGCTCTCTTCAAAGGGACTATTGCAAAGGTCAGGTTGTTTTTTATAAGGAGCTTGTCTTTTATAAGGAGCTAACAATTTTAGAAGGAATGGGGTGTGGGCAAGTGGGATGAGCTCATGGAATGATAGGACTCTTGGGTAGGAAACTTCTTTCATGGCCAGAGGATTCTCAGGAGAAGCTAAGAGGGGGTTGCTCCACATTCCAATGCTCACTTAACCTCAGGGCGAGTCAAACAGATAGCCCACAGAGCCTAATATATTTATTATCTGGCTCTTTACAGAAAACATTTGCTGATCCCTGTTCTAGAAAATACAACTGTCACCAAGCATTTATTTATCTCTGATAAAGCTATGGAAACACAATTTACTGGAACAAATGTTTCATGGTGGCAAGAGTTTTTGTCTGAACACTGCTTTATCCTTAACCCTAGAATACTGCCTGGCACATAGTAAGTGCTCCCTAAATGTTGAATGAGTGAATTAATGCACAATAAAGCAATTTTAATTGTAAAATCCAATCAATTTCATCTCTGTTTCAGCTATGGAGGGACAATTGTATGATTATTTCATCTTGTATTTATTGCCTAAAGTAATGAACTTTTTCTTGGATTTTTGGCGACATAATGATACAGCTAAAAGTTGTACCAAACAAAGAGAAGAAATTATGTACACAGTAAATCTAAATAAGAACATGAACAAATGCAAACAATGGATTTATGTTGGGAAATATAGTGAACTAAAAATATTCAACTCTGACTTATCTTGAACTTTTTTTAAAGAACACATATTTGGAGTTCATATTTTCCACTCATTTCAGCCCAAAGAGAGTGATTTTTTTTTAATGGGTCGTATTTAGCACAGGAGAATATTTGGCTTAAACTATAGCTGCCATTTTGAAGTCATGAAAGAATAAAAATATTACATTTTTTTCCCTTCTGTTTGCCCCTTTCTTTGACATATTTTAACATAAGTTTGCAATTCTTTAGCTACTAGATCTGATTTGGCTAATAATTTGGAATGAGAAAGCAAGTAATATAATTTTGCAGAAAGTACAGTCTTTTGAAAGATATCTCTACGTTCGTGCAACTCAAATAATATTTTTTCATATACCTATCACATGCCTGGCACAATTCTAGCTAAAGGAGTATAGGAGTGAATGAAACATTATGAGTTCTTCTTATCATGCAGCTTAACTTCTATTTACATATAGATAGATAGAAGCTTACCATACACATATATAAATACATATATATAAGCTTATGCTTCTGTCTGTCTATATATATATAATATATAATATATATATATATATATATATCCATGGATATATCCATATATATAAATATAATATATTATATATATATATACACATGTCTAAAATGAATTAAACAATTTTACCTCAAATCTCAAATACTATAGGGGTTATTCTTAGAAGTAGAGGAATTTCAAAGCATCTGTGGACCCTGAAACCCTCTTAGACAAACAAGTAGAAACTAAAAAGAACAAGTGAAGTGTGGAAGAAAGACCCTTGGACTTGGAATAGGGAGACTTGTATTTTAATTCCTCACCCCCACTCCCTGGCCATCTAATGATGAGCAAGGCACCTGGCCCACTGTTGCGCATCCTGGACTCTTCTGAGACGGCCTGAGCTCTGGCCTAGACCACTATTATGGTGCACTGGCATTCCATTTTTTAACATGCAGAGCTGAATTCAGACCCTCAAATGTGTGCTATAGACCAGCCCCATGCAAGAACACCTGCATCCCCAGATCCCCAGGTGAAATACCATGGCTTCTCTGCGCAATCTATCCTGAATTTCCTCAGGTGCAGCAAAGGAACCAAATCCTTCGGCCCATCCCTTGCCACACTGCAACAGTCACATACAAAAAGAGGAACATAATATGAACGGACAGATGGCTGCACACTCCCCATGCCCCATTAAAAGTCCTCTCTGGCTTGTGTTATCTGTGGTGGACCTCATTTGATCTTCATCCTCAGCATGGGCGGGTCTGCTGTGCATCACCCAACTCTCATTACCTCCACTGCCACACTGTGTGTGCCAGCATTCTTATTTCCTTCTAGTGTCTTAGTTATGTCTTACTGTCCTTTCTAGTCAGTTCTATATATCTGGGCAGAAAAGCAAAGTGTTTCATCAACCTAATGTGAATTAAGGTAGCCAGACCCATGTCATAATGTCATCCTTTCAGGAGCCGTTTGTACAGATCAGACCTAAGACAAAGTGTGCCATTAGAATCTCTTGGTGCCTCTTTGTGCTCATGGAATTCTCTACTCCCCAGATCTCCTATTCTTTAATTCTAAAGATCATTTCACCAGCCTGGCTCCAAGATCCAAGCATTCTCAGATTTTCTCCATAATCAAAACTTAACCTGTGTTTTTGTCTTAGGCATTTGATGGTGAAGAGACTTCATTCAGAAGATGATATTTCTCTCTCTCACCCTGGGTGGAATGTCCTATGCACTTGTTTCTGAAACTAGAAGATACAAGTCTTCCTTTCCCAGGTCTGAACTCAGTGCCACAGGACTACTACCAGAAAGTTTAATTGGTTTAACCCATTGCATGTCAAACATAGCTCTGGCCTAGACAGGAAAGAGAGGAAAAATAACCAGGTACCTGAACTCTAAAATGTCGTGTGTCTACAATTTAGGACTAGTACCAAAAATTGTCTAATAGAGAAAAAAAAGAAGCACATTCCCCATGGACTATAATTGTTTGGCAAAAATCACAGATTTCAAGCAAACTGGTATAAACACTGCTTTATAAGTCACTCATCTTTCTCCTGGACTTCTTCTGTCTCAGCTTTCTCCACTCCAGAATGAGCCTACCAAAAAACATCCCAGATGTTATTGTGCTATTGCTTAGTAAAATGTCACTTTCATCTGGTCTGTGTTATTTGGTATCCATTTTTAAATATGAATAAGCATCTCATTTGTTCTTTTGGTAACTGTTGAGCACTTGGCAGGTGCCGGCATTGTTCTACATGGTGTAATTCTGACAACGCTCTGCTTGATAGAACCCAGCAGAGGGCATGGGAAAATCAGACTAGTTTGTTTGAGAAAGCATGAAATACCCAATCCATGTGAACTTTATTTATACTACAGCCAAGTTCTCTAATCCCCCTAAGTCTATCCAGTCGTTTAAAAAACAAGTCTTAAGGATGTCAAGAACTCAAGCACATTGTCCACTAATCTTACATTAAACTAGCACAAATATGGTTCTTCAAATATTTTGATTCAATTAACTATCCATCGTATTCCAACTTGGAAGCGGTCACAAGTGCGACCCCTGTGAGCAGTGGCAGGATATTGACACATTCCCCCTGTTTGTTTTTTTTCATTTTCATGAGGGAAAACCACCACCAAAACAAACATTTGGAATCTCTGTACAGAAATGGCCATGAATTTACTTATCCTTTTGCAGCTTCCCGTTTTGTGCCGTTACTCAGGAATTGCTTGCTCTGGGTATAGACTAAGGACCATCAGTTGACCTGTCAGGAGAGTGGGAGACACGTGACTCTCTCAAGGCGCCCAGATTAGAAATGCAGGTAATGAAATCCCTCATCAATGGCCTTCAGTGCTATTTCTCTTCCTCACTACATGATCATGACAATGTATCCCACTGGGACATGCCTATGAAGTAACATATGGAGCTTGACTCTTCAAGCATTGAGGACTGCAGGAAACCCATTAATAATTGCTGCTTTCAGGAATTTTCTAGTAGCCCAGTCATTTTCTCCTTTCCAGTGGCTCTAAAAGGACTCTGGTTGCTATACTGCTTGGAGATAAGATGTTTGTTTTGATCACACATTAATGTATTCATCTACCACTTCTATGTGTCAGGATCTGAGCTAGACCCTTGGAATACAAAGATTTCCCCACCTGTCTCTATACTGTGTGCCAACAGAGCCAAGCATTAGCATCCTGGGGGTGCACAAATGCCCTTTCGTCATTCCATTTAACCAGTCTTTCAAATGTCATTACAGGAATTTCAATGATGGAGCAGTAGAAGGATTAATTAAATCAATATACAGTCTTGTTATTAAATATCCCATACTTCTGACCCATTGTCCTGAGGCCAAACTTAGAAGCTTGAGTTCTTCCTTCCCATAGGATATTATTGCCCAGAAGGGTCCCTGGTCCCTGTAGAGGGCTGAATGGTGGCCCTCAAGAAGTCACATTCACGTCTTAACCTTCAGAACTGTGAATGTGACCTTACTTGAAAAAAAAGCCTTTGTAGATGTAATTACACTGTGATCCCAAGATGAGATCATCCTGGACTATCTGGGTGTGCCCTAACTCCAATAAGTGTCCTTATAAGAAACAGAAGAGGACGCATACGGAGGAGAGGGCCATGCAAAGATGGAAACAGTGATGCGGCCGCAGCCAAGGATTGCCAACAGGCACTTGGAGTTGGAAGAGCAAGGAAGGATCCTCCCCTAGAGCTTTGGTAGGGAGTGTGGTCCTACCGACACCTGGATTTCAGACTTCTGCTCCCCAGAGCTGTGAGAGGATGCATTCCTGTTGTTTAAGTGCCCAAGTGTGTGGTAATTTCTTACAGCAGCCGCAGGAAACTAAGAGTCTTGCAGACCTACATTGTCATGGGGCAGGAGTGACTCTCACTTCCTCTCCATTCAGACATGACTTCAGGCATTAATGGTGGTTGAAATATCTAGTCCATCAAACTGCATGTGGTAATAATTCACTTCCACTTTATATGACTCGCCTTTGGATCTGTTGATCTGCCCCGATAGCCAGTGTTACCTTCCAAGCTTGATTAGACTCTCAGTAAAAGCAAAGCTTTGCTGTGAAGCCACATGGTGGTGGTTAACTGAACAATCCTTCTTAGACATTTTTGAATACAGAAAATCTTTACCTGGACACCATTCCTGATTTTTCAGATGTTAGGAAGATAAGGCTTTCAGCCTGGAAGCATTGTCCTGGGGCTTCCATAGTAGGGAAATCTTAACCCTGGTAGAAAGGAAACTTTCTCTTTACAGAATGAACACTGCCTGTCACGTACCTGTATTCCCATCTGTAACTTGGGGTTCATTTAAGTTACATCTTATTGGAAGGTGATTAGAAGGCTGTATCACGGGTACAGGTACACAAGGTAACTCATGTGCCCAGACTCTGGGCAGCACCCGACAGGCACTGGACACCCCATGAATGTTTTGTTAAACTAAAATCAATTGCATTTATTTCTGAATTCATTTTCAGTATTCTCGACACATTTGCCCTCTGTCACATGAGGCCGTTACTGTTATTTCTTTTCTAAATCAAGGGCTCTAAGACAGGCAGAGTGCTATGGGAATTTAGAAGAGAGCAGAATTACTTCTTCCTGGGGGCACTGAGACTTACCTGAACTCAGAGGGTATTGAGTTTTTCCTTCTTCTATGGCCCTGAAAGGGCTCCGCTTTGTAGTAGAGATGTAGGTACATGTGTATGTGGACATGTGAAGTCTTCTAAATTCT
Source organism: Smutsia gigantea (assembly GCA_032199065.1). Taxonomy (NCBI): domain Eukaryota; kingdom Metazoa; phylum Chordata; class Mammalia; order Pholidota; family Manidae; genus Smutsia; species Smutsia gigantea. Next base: position 24,259 of record JAVSCE010004570.1, read on the forward strand.
TGGGGATAAGGACATGTCTCATGTATCCCATCCAATACCCAGAGTGTCCACCTAAGTCCCTTCCACATAGAAGGGGCTGAAAAACCTTCTGCTGGTGGTAGATGATGTGAAGAAGCAACAAATAACTGCTGCCACATCTTGTTAGACTTCTCTTTTATAAACTTTCCATCTCCATCAGCATCATCTTGGAGGCTTTCCTCCTCACTGGTTACAAACCAAGATGTGTCTGTCTGATCTGGGCTGCTTCGTGGATCATTTGAGATCTCCTCCCAAGAACAAATTGGAATGCCCTACAATTTGTCTGCTGGGTTCCAACCATGATTTATTTAAACCCAGCCTCTTGTAGTTCCTACTAGCTCAGCTGGCCCATTCTGTGGGAGGCACGCCCTTGGTGTTCTTGCTCTGCCTAAGCAGCCTCGCAGGCGAGTTTAGCAATTGAACTTCCTCCTTAAAACTTGAGCCTGCCTCCGTCAGGAACAGATGCTTTTCAGCTATGGTTGGACTACACGGTTGTAAGTATTTAGTGGGAACAGCATACTTTTTACATATGTTTATTTTTATTTTGGTATTTTACTCCTGAATTTCAAAGTTTTTTCAATTTCTGAAAAAGAAAAATATAGTTTTCCTTTTGTGTTTTCTTTCTTCCTTTTTCTTTCTCTTTTTCTCTCTTTTTTTTTTTTTTTTTTTTTGGTTATCCTTGGATTGCATTACATTACATTTTTATTTCAGGATTTTTCTGAGATTGCTTTATTCTTTCTCCTTGAAGAATGCTCTGCTAATCTTCCTACACTGTAAAAACACAGGCTTTTTGGTGATCATATGCAGTAGGAAGTTAATTTTTTTGTAGGAAACTGACCTCCGGAGGGCACTGCAAGATTCACACATCATATGACTCTTTCCTTCTATTTCAGATGCTAATGGTAGTTCAATCACATAGCAAACACTTCAGTTGTTAACGTGGGTGTGCCTAGGTTTCTCAAAACTTATACGTGAGCATTGCAATTTGAAAATAGGAAATGAGAAATGTCTAACTAGACAATTAGGTCGTTTTACAGAAGGCTGATCCATATGTACATTAAGAGGCACAACGTGGCTTTGACCCAGATCTTGGCTTCTCAGCTTTACAATGAGCTTAGCTGTGCCAGGGCGCAGCCCAAGTGAATCATGCTGTTTGTACATCCTGGCTGTGACCAACTTAAAACAAATTGAGAAAGAAAACAACACTTTTTTACTTCTGGTATTTGTTCAATTCAATTAAATAAATGAAGATTTGGGAATTTAAACTTTACTTTAAAAAAGTAAAATAAGTTTGCCAGCATTTATTTTTAGAGGAGATGACAAGTGTGCATTTAAATCATGCATAAGAAAAACTTTTTAAGCTACACGGCAGTGTCAATATTTGTACCATGCAAACATTGCTGGGATCCCTGTGTAATGGAGACACCTCATTTTATTACAGTTCCCAGAAAGAAACCTAAATCCAGAATCCATTCATGGGTAACATGGATTTTACTAAAGATGTCGCAAGGCAGCCAATACCACATAGCAAATTTTAAGCTGATTTCCCACTGCTGCTCCTTCCACAAAACTGCAGCCTCCTCATCCCCAATTCTCTTCTTAATCTTTTTCACAAATGGCCCCCAAGTCTGCTCTGGGAGCTTCCCTGAAGGAGTGAGGGTTTTGGTAGCCCTTTGGTGTGAAGGTGAGGTCCCTAAGGGAAGTCAAAGGTGCTATTGTCTGACGAGTGGTGTTTGCTGAATTGGATAAACAAACTTCAACCTAGAGCTAAGTTTTTGTAGTGTGCAGAGAAATTATGGAGACTCAGTGGTGGAAGGATGGGGGACTGGGCTTTGGGGATGAGGCTGGGGGTCCTGGCATGACTTGCCCATAAGCCAGTCTTGGTTTCAAATTTCCGTCTGCAGCTAGGTTGTTTATTCACTAGGAAGTCCTTCCCACCGCTTACAAGCACAGCTGGGTCTGCCCCAGAATCTGGAGTTTCTCAGCTACTTCTTAAGGTTACTCTGCAATGTTCTATCTGTCTTCATGATGAAGGTCTTCCGCGATTTCTTCAACTCCATTGTCAGCTTCTTCAGCGTTGAAGGGCCCTAATTCCTGCTTGGATCTCCATGATATGGAGGAAGTTTTTGACAAGCCATGCAAGACCTGAGGGTGAGCTGCTTTCTTGGGCTCAGGCATGCCAATGTCAGGCTTTAGCTGTGCCCAGAAGAGGAGGCTGGTTCCCAGCTGAGCCTCTGGCTTCTCTTTCTTCTTAATCAGGGTCAGAGTTAACCCCACGTGAAGGGCCCAATAACTGCAACTGGACAAGGGCAGTTCTTGCCTGGGTTGGGAGTGGGGGGACTGACTCCTGCTGTGGGACGCAGGCAGTCAGCAGTGGGATGCACTTTGAGTTCACCTTGAGATGGCCTAACATAAAGGTGATGGGCATGGACCTGGCCAGCCCCCATCCCTGCCAAGCTCTGATCATACAGTGGGTAACTCCATCTCTCCCACCCTGTGTTAATTTCTTACTGTTGCTGTAACAAATCACCCACACTTAGTAGCCTGAAACAACAGATTTATTAACTTACAGCTCTGAAGGTTAGAAGTCCTAAATGGGTCAGCAGGGCTGCATTGCTTCTGGGCTCTCTAGGATAGAATCCATTTCCTTACCTTTTCCAGCTTCTAAAGGCTGTCCATATTCCTTGGCTCATGGCCCTGTGTCAGTGTGACCTCTGCTTCCATGGCCATATCTCCTTCTTTGACTCTGACTCCACTACCTCCCTTTAGTAAAGACCTTCGGGGTTACACTTGGCCTACGAAAATAATATCTCCATGTCATGACCTTTAACTTGATCATATCATATAAAGTCCCTTTTGTCATGTAAGCTAACAGTCGCAGGTTCTGGGGATTAAGATGTGGACATCTCAAGACTTCCGGGAAGATGGCGGTGTGAGCAGGGCGGCAGAAATCTCCTCCCAACACTATATTTATCTACGAAAACACAGAAAATACATCTATTCCTAAAAGAGAGACGAGAATACACAGGAAAGCGCACAGCGTGCAGCTACACCCGAGAGGACTCGGCACCCCAAGAGGCGGGTAAGATACAGAGCCGCGACCCGGCGGGACCCGAGCCCTCCCCCACCCCAGCGCACCGGCGGGAGGAGAGGAGTCAGAGCCGGGAGGGAGTGGAAGCACACCCAGCGAAGTAGCCAGCCCCGGGGATCTGTGCGGGGACCGCTGACCCACATTGCGCAGTGCAGCGGAGATTGGAGAGACAGAGGGGCAGGATCTGAGCGGGGAATGCGCCAGGGTGCTTGCAGCCGGCTCCCGGGAAGGAAAAAAAAAAGCGCGCGCTTTCTTGAGCGGTCTTAAAGAGACAGGAGCCCAGCGGAGGAGCCGGATCGCCCCAGCACACTCAGCCCAGCAGGCTGGGAGTCCTGGGGAGTTTCAGATGCCTTAGCTGGCGACTGAGGAAGCGTAGCCATACTTAACCCTTCTCACTGGGATCAACAGCCTCCTATTCGTTACCACCCCTGCCAGAGCGATAAAGGACCCTGCGCAGTGGCACACTCACAGCTGTGGAATAGTGGGGCAATAACGCCACCTAGAGCACTCCCACAGAATCTACGTCCGGTGGGCATTTTTTGTTTTGTTTTGTTTTGTTTTTTTTGTTTTTTCTTTTCTTTCTTTTTTTCTTTTTTTCTTTTTTCTTTCTTTTTTTTCTTTTTTTCTCTTTTTTTTCTCTTTTTTTTTTCTTCTCTTTTTAAAGTCTTAAAGAGCCCAGCTGACATACGTGGCAACTATCAGTGACCAATTATACAGCCATGAAAAGACAGAGGAATATGGTTCAGACAAAAATCAACCAGACAACCCCAGAGAGGGAGTCTGAAGGGATGGAAATGCACAGCCTCCCTGAAAAAGAATTCAGAATAAAAGTCATAACCATGCTGATGGACCTACAGAGAAATGTGCAAGAGCTGAGGGAGGAAGTGAGGGAACTGAGAAAAGACAACACAGAAATCAGACAAGCGATCGACAGGCTTAACAGCAGAATGGATGAGATGCAA
>JAVSCE010004571.1:0-85521 GCA_032199065.1 Smutsia gigantea
CTGTGCCGATGAATCCAGTTAATCTGCTTTTCTCTTTGGTATCATCTAAGAAACCATTGCCAAATTCAGTCACAAAGATACACATCTTTGTTTTTTCCTATGAGTTTTATAATTTTTGCACTTACATGTTGAGTTAACTTTATATATATGCTATGAAGTAGAGGTCTGATTTTATTCTTCTGTATGTGGATATTCAGTGGTCCCAGTTCCATGGGTTAAAAAGACTCTTCTTGACCCATTTAACCTTTTGGCACCTGTGGAGCGCAGTTGGGACAGAAGGAGCAAGAGTACAGGACAGGACTGATTGTGTTTTTGTGCCTAGTCTCCATCTAAGGCCTGAACCGGGCCTGACTCTGAAAGAAACCTTGAGAAGTTCCTAAATCCCAGGAACAAGTATCTCAGGAATGTAGGGAGGTCTTATCTCAAGGCCACCCACCTGGACCAGCCCATTGTATTGTTCTGTAGGCAATTCAGGTGTATATAAAGCCATCCCTGAATAAAGCTTCTTTGCAGTCTGCATTTTGCACCAGATGGTTTGCCCTCCTGTTGTCTTGTATATACAGCTGATGCCCCAACTCAGGAACTCTTCGACTCCTGCCAGCAGGCCCCAGCAGAAAGTGGCGCCTGTACAGGGACCTGAGTATGGGGGAGCAACGCCAGGGAGCCACCTTGAGAGAAGACGCAGCGCTGCGGATCTGAAGCACTTCTGCCATAGCACGCAGGCAAGAAAGTGCGGGGATGATGGTAAAGACAGGAGTTGAAGGAAAGGACCAACAGTCCGTGAGTATAATAAAAGGCATAATAACCCTGGGGAACAGACACTGCCGTTCTCTTTTACTTTTCTTATAAAAAAAAGCAAAACTGTCTGTGGCTCACAACATCAGGCGCTTGTCAGCCACTTAAAAGGGACTAGCCCAGCTGCCGTTCTCAAGTCTCGAGTGACAGGTTCCCCTGTGTCTCCCTCAGTGGATCCCCCGTCTCCCTTGGGAGCCGGGAACGTCAGCTGAGCGGAGGCCAGGATTCCCTTTCAACGGCACCTCCTTGGATGCGAGGGACTGAGGAAAGCCATGGGCAGCTGCGAGTGTCCAGGCTGAGGCTGCACTTCAGCGGCCCCTCAAAGGCCCGCGTGTCTATATTCAGACCCCGACAGCCCGACTGGGTATCCGTGAGGAGTGTCTCTTTCTCAATCTCTGACTTCCAGCCTGCTTCTCCAGGCCGCCTTGGCCTTGGAGTCAGGTGAAGGGCGCTCCTAGCTCGTTCCTACTTCGCTAGCTAAAAGTGGAAGTATAAAACCTCATTATCTATAAACAATAGTGTTACAGTAGACATAAGTATGGGAAATAGGAATAGCCGTTTGCTCTTTGCTTGCGCTTTTGGGCTTTGGACTCTAATCAGAGATAGGTTAGGTCCTAGACAGAGAGGCAGAGATTAAATTCGGCTACAGGCCAAAGTGAAAGTATAAACGCTGAAGCCGGTGGAGTCATTCCTTCCGCACCACCCGAGACTGTATCGGAAGTGGCGGACGAGGAAGAATGGGAGAGTGATCGCGGCTCTTTAATAGACCTTAAAGAACAAAGGCCCGAAAAATTAGATCTGCCAGAGGTTTGCTTGTGTAAAACCTTTAGCAAGCTCATGGCTGAAGGTGCATTGAAAATATACTCCTCCAACTCCCCCTCAGTCAGTTGTTGCGGGGCTTGATCCCCCTGCGCCGCCTCTTACAGCCTTGGCCGTCTCGCCTTTAAAACCTAGACCAGATAAAAGACAGCTGTTGCCACTACAACAGCTTTCTCCCCTGCAAAAGGCTTTGAAACAAGCTTCAGAGAGACGGGAAGATACTATGGGTTTTGTAGCCTGTCCGGTCTTTGAGGAAGTGGATGAGCAAGGGGTGAGGCACAGAATTCATCACCCTTTATCATTCAAACAACTTAAAGAGCTAAAATGGCCTGCTCATCCTATGGAGCCACTGCTCCATTTACACAAACTATGCTTGAGGCTTTTACTTTACGGCTGGTGCTCTCCCACCCTCTGATTGGAAAGCTGTTGCAGGAGCCTGTTTAAGTGGAGGAGATTATCTATTGTGGAGATCAGAATATGCGGAGCAATGTCAAAAAACAGCTGATATTAATAGAGCTCAATACCATCCAGTAAATTTTGAAATGCTTATTGGGGAAGGGCCCTACAGTGATCTTAACAGGCAGTTAGATTTCGATCCTGCTGCCTATGCACAAGTAAATGCCGCTGCTAAGCACGCTTGGGTGAAACTGCCCTCGGGGGGCACGATCCGAAGATTTATCTAAAATTAGGCAAGGGCCAGATGAGCATTTTCAAGATTTTGTCTCTGGTTTGATGCAAACATCTATCAGATTGATAGGAGATACAGATGCCGGCCTTCAAATTCTTCATGCCAGGCAGCCCTTCGCCCTTTCAGAAAAAAGGGCACAATTTCAGATTATATTAGTCTCTGTTCAGACATCGACCCAGCTGTAAACAACATAGTAAAAGGCAGCAAAGATTCCACCTTAAAGATAAGATTGCATTTTAACACCCAGGAAGTTTGGGAAGCAGGATTCTTAACTTAGTCTTTAGCAAACAGACAATACCTCAGCCCACCTTGGGGGCTGGGCAGGCCGCCTTTTGATAGGCCCCTAGACCTCGGATAGGCCCCCAGTATCCCGGAGAGACAGACAAGGACTAGGATATTTTTAATAGAGGCCTCTGAGCCCCCTGCTCCCCATGCAGATCCAATAACATGGCTCAGCGATACCCCTGTATGGGTGGATCAGTGGCCTGTTTCAGCTGAAAAAATACAAGCGGCAGAGCTGCTAGTGCAGGAGCAGCTCGACCGCGGTCATATAGCAACTTCCAGTTTGCCATGGAACTCACCTATATTTGTTATAAAAAAGAAATCAGGGAAGTGGAGGTTGCTACAAGACCTAAGGAAGGTTAATGAAACTATCTGAGTTTGGAAAACTTACGTATGTCCATATTTCTATAGACACCTATTCTGGCTTTATTATGGCAACAGCACAAACTGGAGAAGCCACTAAACACATTATAGCCCATTGCTTAAAATGCTTTGGCATTACAGGAGTGCCAAGAGAGATTAAAACAGACAATGGAACCGGCTATACCAGCCGTGCATTTCAGCATTTCTGCAAGCAATTTCAAATCCTTCACAAAACAGGTATTCCTTACAATCCCCAAGGACAATGTATTGTGGAAAGGACACACCGTACCCTGAAGCATCAGCTTCAAAAAATAAAAAAGGGGGAGTTATGCCCAGAAACTCCAGCAAACTATTTAAACCATGCACTTTTTATTTTAAATTTTCTCACTGTAGATGCATAGAACAGGTCTGCAGCAGATAGATTTTGGCATCCGAAAACAAAAGATTCATATGCTAGGGTGAGGTGGTGTAAGACCCAGAAAACAGGCCCTGCTCAGCCCCGGGATGGACGGCGACCCAAATACTCACAAGAGACCGGTCTTGATGCAAACAGCAAGAGGTTTATTGATTCCACCAGCGCGCTGGGGTCAAGACTCATAACTCACGCAGGAGCAGAGTCCGACCCCGAGCAGAAATCACAGGAGGTTTTTAAAGGAAAAGGGACCATAACCAGGGGGAGGCGAGGGGGAGGTCTGCTGATGATTCGATAGCAAAAATATTTCAGTTAGGGTCTCACAGGGCTTTATCTTCACAATCTATCAGTTTTGGGGAGGATTACCTAGGCACGGGTTTGCAGCTATTGTGTCATTGTGTTCAGGCTGGTTTTTATGACTCAGGCCAAGGGTCAGAGACTACTTAAAAATTTCCTATTCCTTCAGGTGGTTTTGGGGAAACTGAAACTCAGGCCCTCTGATTTCTGAGGCTTTCTGGGGCCTGTCATGGCATTAGTTTGGTCCTTTCATTCCCCACTTCTTCTTATGTATAGTTCTAATCATAGAACTAGAGTTCTATATTGTTAAAAAATTCTTTCTCTGAATTAGGTACGGACTGGTAATGCTGTCTTAACATTAAAATTTGTACTGCACTAATCCGTTCTCTAATAAAAGTTACTAATTTGTTTAGGATGCAAGGGCCAATAGTAAGTAACAAAAGCAAAATTAGAATAGGTCTTAAAAGGGAAGATATTAGAGTAGTAAACCAAGGAGATTTACTAAACCATCTTTCAAACCATCTTTGCTGAGACTCTCGGTCTTGCAGGCATTTATCTAGCCTTTCCCTCAACTTAGACATGGAGTCTTTTATGATTTCAGAGTGATTTACATAGAAGCAGCATTCTTCCCTCAATGCAGCACTCAGTCCACCATCCTTTAAAAACAACAGATCTAGTCCTCTCCTATTCTGCAATACTACCTCTGATAAAGAAGTCAGAGATTCTTCTAGTCAATAAGGAGCCAGGTAAGCAGCTGGGGAGCATGAGGGTTAGGAAAGGTCGGGCTTACGGTGTAAGCAAAGCTTAAAAGGATTATCAGTCTTTTCCACGTGCCAGGACTCATCTTCCTCTGCCTTTGGTGCAGCTTTTAGGTGGGAGGCGTGGATTCAGGCGGCTATTTCTTCGACCTTTACTGCAGAAGGGGTTGTCAGTAGGACTAGGTAGGGTCCTTTTTACTGAGGCTCAAGACTCCCAACACGGTGTCTGCGTACATAGACAGGGTCTCCCACTTGGAAATGGTGAGGGACGGTGGTGGTCTCAGTGGAGTAGGCCTCTTTCAGTGGTTCCCATGCCTGCTGGCGAACTACTTCTAGGGCTTTTAGGTGAACAAACAAAGGTTGAGAGAGAACAGCATCAGGGTTATGCACCTTTCCTACTTCTACAAGGGGGGGCGGTCCCCTACACAAAAGCTCTTATGGGGTTAGTCTAAAATGCCCTGGGGTGTTCCTTGCCCGGAACAGGGCAAAGGGAAGGAGAGCTGTCCAGTCATTCCCGCCGGTCTCTAAGGCTAATTTAGTTAAGGTCTCTTTTAGAGTACTATTTATCCTCTCTACCTGTCCTGAGCTTTGGGGTCTACATGCACAATGTAATTTCCATTCAAACCCCATTTGTTTGGCCAGTCCCTGACTTACCTGAGCAACGAAGGCGGGCCCATTGTCAGATCCGATTACCTTAGGGATTCCAAACCTGGGAAAAATTTCTTCTAATATCTTCTTGGCCACTATGGTGGCAGTTTCTGTCTTAGTTGGGTATGCCTCTACCCATCCTGTGAAGGTATCTATGAAAACTAGTAGATATTTATTTCCATATTTGGCAGGTTTTATTTCAGTAAAGTCTATTTCCCAGTAAGCTCCAGGTCGATCACCCCGTAATCTTTGTCCAGTGGGGTATCGGTTAAAACCTGCATTCGTTATGGCACAAGGGATACAATGTTTAACTACAGCATTAACAACTTCAGGAAGTCCAATTACATAGTAGGGGGATGATTTTACTGTCTTTTTCAGGTGTTTGCTCCCCAGATGGGTGAGCCGGGGGAGCTGTTCCACATATTCTTTAGCCTCCCTCTGGGGGAATATGATTTTCCCATCTTCTGTCTTTCTTAATCCTTTTGGCATCTCTATAGTGTACCCTAGGCAATTCATGACCTGGCAATCTTCTCTAGTATACTGGATTTTCTCAGGGCTGGGCTCTGTCTCATAGTCACTCATTGCTGGCAATATTGGGGTTCCGTGAGCAGCTTTCTTTGCTGCCTGATCAGCCAACTGATTTCCTTTAGTTACCTTATCGGTGGCTTTTTGGTGCCCAGGGCAGTGTATGATGGCCACCTTTTTAGGCAAATGCACTGCCTCTAATAGACTCAGAATTTCCTCTTTATTTTTAATCTCTTTACCTGCCGATGTTAGTAATCCTCTCTGCCGATAGATGGCACCATGTACATGTGCTGTGGCAAAGGCATATCTACTATCCGTGTAGATATTGATGGCTTTCCCCTCAGCTAGCCTCAAAGCCTGTATCAAGGCTATGAGTTCTGCCTTCTGAGCTGAGGTCCCTTCAGGTAGACTGCTTACCCACACTGTCTGCTCTCCATCTACTACCGCAGCCCCAGCCATCCTCTTACCTTCAACTACGAAGCTGCTGCCATCCATGAACCAGGTGGTACCGTTAGGCCAGGGGGTGTCTGTGAGGTCACTTCTGACTCCAGTTTCCTCAGCCAGTATGTCTGCACAAGTGTGAACAACTGGCTCCTCAGTGTCCTCAGGCAGTAAGGTAGCAGGGTTAAGGAGGGCAGGCTGGCCAAAAATGATTCTCTCCGTCAGCAGTAAGCTTTGGTAGAGGGTCATGTGAGCATTCGTCATCCACCGATTAGGAGGCTGGCGGATAACACTCTCTAGGGCATGGGCAGCAATTACAGTCACCTGTTGTCCCATAGTTAGTTTGTCAGCGTCCTTGATCAGGATCGCGACTGCTGCAATGGCCTTTAAGCAGGATGGCCATCCGCTGGCCACTGGGTCCAGTTTCTTTGACAGGTATACCACTGGCTTCTTCCAGGGTCCCAAGGCCTGGGTAAGAACTCCCCTGGCTACTCCCCCTCTCTCCTTGCAGTAGGCACATTGATCTTTGTCAAGGTGTGGTCTGCCCATGCTTCTCGTTGTCTTCTGGCCCCTGTTGCTCAGGTTCCCTACCTGCCTAGGCCCTTGAAATCCTCTTTCTTTCTCTCCTACCACTGTGGCCAAAATTCTAGATAAGTTTTTCTCCTGTCTTCTGTCTCTTCTATCCTCCCTTTCCTCTCTCTCTCTCTTCTGCCTTTCTTCTTTCTCTTCCTCTGTCTCTCTTTTGTGATACACTTTCTCAGCCTCCTTCACTAGGTCCTGTAAAGTAAAATCCTGCAATCCTTCGAGGCGCTGCAGCTTCTTTTTGATATCAGAAGCTGATTGCCCTATAAATGCCATAGCTACGGCTGCCTGCTGTCCCTCAGAGGTGGGATCAAAAGGAGTATAGCGCCTATAAGCCTCCATAAGGTGCTCAAGAAAAACTGAAGGCGGTTCAGTGGGCCCCTGAAAAATTTCTCTTACCTTAGCCAGATTAGTGGGCCGTCGCACAGCCCCCTTGAGACCTGCCACCAGAGCCCGGCGGTAGACAGTCAACCTCTCCCTACCTTCCAGAGTGTTGAAGTCCCAGTTGGGTCAAGTCAGCGGGAATCCAGCATCTATCACATGGGGAAGTTGGGAGGGTTGCCCATTGTCTCCTAAAACATTTTTCCGGGCTTCCAACAGGATTCTCTCTCTCTCTTCCGTGGTGAAAAGAGACTGCAACAGTTGCTGGCAATCATCCCAAGTGGGTTGGTGGGAGAACATGAGAGACTCTATTAATCCAGTAAGTCCTACAGGATTTTCTGAAAAGGAAGCATGATTAGCCTTCCAATTATATGTATCTGCAGAAGAAAATGGCCAATACTGCATGGGTTGAACTCCGGGGGGCGGCATGGGAGGGCCATAAACTCTAAGTGGGAGGGTTACAGTAGAATCCAGCCCATCCCCAGGAGGGGCCCCTCTACGACTTCGGGTACCCGCCGCTGGGCCCCCCGCTGCTGCTGGTAAAGGGGGAGCATTGGGCCCTTCTTCTTCCCTTTCTTGCACTACCGGCTGATCAGGTTGTGGCTCAGGGGCTGGAGCAGTTTCTGCCGCCTGTTCAAGATAATACGGGGGAGGGTAAGGTTCCGGCCATTCGGGAGGGGATTCTACTTCAGGATATATTTTAGGTTTCGGGGTTCCTGCAGTTCTGCTTCTATTTAGTACCAACACTTGAAACTTTGGTTTAGACATACTGGAAAAATAAGAACTTCAGACCAATATGATAAAACGGGTAATTAAAAGCTTTTAAAAAATAGCAATTTAAAAATGGAAAAAATTTTCTTTGATTAGATACCAGATTAAGTTTAAATTGGTTTAGACTAGACCTTAAGGTTTTAGAAAATCTTTGGTTTAAAAATCAAGACTATTTCTCAAAGCTAATCTCATAAAATATCAAAGCAATAAAGAAATAAAGTTACCAGAAGGTTAGGAGGTGCCACAATTTTAAAGATCAAAGTAAACATCAGTTTCTCCCTTATAATTACAATTATTGAAAGATTTTCTATATTCAGTTGTATGTGTTCATCTTTAAAGTTATTTATGAAGAAATCTTTTCTTCAATTACAACAATGAACTATTGCAGCTCAAAACTGGAATGGTACAAGGAAAACAACTTCACACTTTAATAAGTATATGAAAAAGATATTACCCATAGTATGATACACAATTTCAATAGGGTCCCATCTATCCACATTTTAAAAAGACTTATGGGAGGAAGGGGTAATATATAACAATTTACTGACTTACAGGAGAGTGCAAGTGAGGGAGCCTTGCTGAAAGTGTATTGCTGGCCTTACATACCTGCTCGAAGCTGACTCCCCCACCCTGCAGAAACAGTGCAGTCTCTCAAATCAAGTACATTTCCAAAGAGAGAAACAGAGAGAGGGAGGGAAGGAGAGAGGCTTGACAACGTGGGTGTGGGGGGAATCAGTGGCCCATTAACTGCAGTGGAAAAATACAGTGCAAAGTCAATCTTTGGCCCCTTTAAAAACACTGGATACGAACTGAAAAAAAGCAAATGCTTCCAGTTCTTACTAGAGAAGCTTTGCCTGTTAAGAAAGCTTATTGCCAAAGTATACAAGAAGCTGCCTAGTTTATTAAATCAACTGTCCAGCCCAAGCTGAAGGAGCAGGCATTTTGTAATCCAATTTCAAAAAGTTAACAATAAATTAACAACAGACCTCTCCCCATACTCTGAAATGAGATTCTTACATTTAGAAAAATCTCCCTGTAAATGAATACAGGCAGGCCTGAATTTCTGAGGCCAGGATTACTTGGATTCCTCCCTCCCACCCCCATCTTCCTCTAGCTGTAACACCTCTGCCATCTTCTGCTGCAGGGGCTGCCCAGGGATGGCAGGGATACAAGTCCAAACCCTCTACTGCTCAGTTGTTCACTTTAATACTCAGAGAAGAGAGGAAGACAGCTTTTGTTATGAGAAATTACTTTTACACAATATGGACAAAGAAGTACATGATGAAAGGAAACAATCAAAACAGTTTTCCTTATTGGTTACATGATGTAGGGTTGGTGGTCAGGGTGAGAATCGGGTCTTGGATGAAAAACAAGATTCTTAACTGCAAAAATTAATTCTCTGTTAAAAGTACCCTCAGGAGGCCAACCTACATTGAAGGCCGGCCATTCAGTCGAGCAGAGGGTCTGCCATTGTCTTTTTCTAACTTCTACAGACAAGTCATGGGCCCTATTCTTGATGTCCGTCCAGCGGTCCAAAGTCAGAGACAAAGGGGTTGTCAGAGTCTGTCCCATTTTGGTCGTTTCTAAATACACAAAAACAGCAAGCCACAAAATGACAAAAGACGCCAACAAACACTTTCCTCCTCTCGTTTTCCACAGACACGAGAGGTATTCAGACGGGGGAGGGTCCCTCCATTGCTCAAACCGGACCCTTTCCCCTTCCAACAGGTGGGCGGAAAAATCCCCCGTTTCACACCCAGGGGCGTCCCCCAGGGTTGCAGCTTGTGGCCCCTGGCACGTCTGCTTTACCACAGCTTTCCGTTCCCTTACGGGAGCGGCAAGCGGCTGCCAAACCGAAAGCGCTTTTCACAGACCCAGATACTTGACAGAACAAACAGGCGCCGGCGCACACAGACACTTAAGGATCCTTTGCTTACCTCCAAGTGGGTTTCTGGAGAATAGGGGGGCCGCAGATCCCGGATGAGCCCCCAAATGTAAGACCCAGAAAACAGGCCCTGCTCAGCCCCGGGAAGGACGGCGACCCAAATACTCACAAGAGACCGGTCTTGATGCAAACAGCAAGAGGTTTATTGATTCCACCAGCGCACTGGGGTCAAGACTCATAACTCACGCAGGAGCAGAGTCCGACCCCGAGCAGAAATCACAGGAGGTTTTTAAAGGAAAAGGGACCATAACCAGGGGGAGGCGAGGGGGAGGTCTGCTGATGATTCGATAGCAAAAATATTTCAATTAGGGTCTCACAGGGCTTTATCTTCACAGTAGGGTCTCACAGGGCTTTATCTTCACAATCTATCAGTTTTGGGGAGGATTACCTAGGCACGGGTTTGCAGCTATTGTGTCATTGTGTTCAGGCCGGTTTTTATGACTCAGGCCAAGGGTCAGAGCCTACTTAAAATTTTCCTATTCCTTCAGGTGGTTTTGGGGAAACTGAAACTCAGGCCCTCTGATTTCTGAGGCTTTCTGGGGCCTGTCATGGCATTAGTTTGTTCCTTTCATTGGAAGGATCCTCTCACGGGTCAATGGAATTGCCCAGATCCAGTACTAATCTGGGGACGAGGGCATGTTTGTGTTTTTCCACAGGATGCAGAAGGAGCCACGTGGCTCCCAGAAAGATTGTTCCACCATGCTGAAGCGCATACTCCTCTGCATTCTGCTGACCACCACAGGAGCCAACCACACACACTGGGCACTTGTGCCAGCCCCTCCGATCCTCCACCCAGCGGTTTGGGACGGCCTGGAGATCATTGTCCCGGTCAATGATACCAGGATTCTGGGCCCTCCTTCCACCTCCAGGAATTCGCCTGCCCTGAGCCCTTATCAGAATTATTCAGCCGAAGGAAAAGGAATGCCAGTGTGCTTCCGTGCTGGGCCTTCTGACAGTTGTATCAATGTTATGGACAACGAAAGTAACAGTGCTCATGCCCGCGGTGAATGTCCTATCCTGGGATGACTAGCAATTCCAAGTGTAAATCCAAATGTGACTATGCCCATGGACATCCTTTTCCCCTCAGCAAGTGTCTTATTGTGGCACAGAGAATAGGAGGGTTAATGCAACAATCTTATGGACCCGTTGTGTAGAAAGAACCCCAAAATGGTGTCATGTGTCAACAGGGCACTATTGGGACTGGTCTACCTACAGTAACTGTTCATTATCATCAGCTGACGGCTGGAATGTGGTGGTCTAGTAATGGGCATCCTCAAATTTGTATTTGGAAGCTGGCATCTGCGTCAGGACGAAGGGTGAACATGAATGATCCAAATGAGGAATGGGGTTTTAATGATAATGCAAAAGATTTTACAGTGCTTGCCTGTGTCAATCCCTCTTATGTTCTATTAATCGGTGATGTTTATGTAAATATGGGGAATAATTCATAATTCAATGTTAGCTGCAATAATTGTAACTTTACTTCCGGTGTAACTTCTCTTTCAGAAATTCAGACTGCAGATTCTGTAGATGATTCGGCTCATAATGTGTCTCTTGCCTGGCCACCCAAGAATCAAATGATTCCCAGGGGGAACATGAGCTCCAGGCTTTAGAGCATGCGTGCTTTACTTGGGTGATCAAGTTAATGTGTTGAATACTAGAAAGCTACATCAAGAGATAATAGCTATCCAAGAGGCAAAATTAGATTTGTCACCAGAAAAATTAGCAAAAGAGTTTTTGGAAGGTTTCCATGGTCCCCACCTGGGCTTCTACTGAAATAGATCTTGAGCTCCTTCATTGTCTGTGCTCTAATGCTCTTTCTTCTACTTACATTGGTCCCTACAGCACTACGTTTGGTAGAAAAAGTGCTGAAGCAAATCTATGGAAGCCTCCACAAGCAAAAACTTATCACTCAAACCCCCCAGCCAATTTTGGCTTAGGAGGCTGGATAGCCAATGACGGGTAAGGCAAGAAGGGGAGTGGACCAACCTAAGACAGGGAATGGGTCATGCAACCCTCAGCCCGATGACGGGTAAGGCCATCCCCGTTCTTGACCAACCTAAGACAGGCACAGTCATCCCATGCATTCAAGCATTTTAAAAAATAAAAAAGTGGGAGATGTGGACAGCGGTTGGGACAGAAGGAGCAAGAGTACAGGACAGGACTGATTGTGTTTTTGTGCCTAGTCTCCATCTAAGGCCTGAACCGGGCCTGACTCTGAAAGAAACCTTGAGAAGTTCCTAAATTCCAGGAACAAGTATCTCAGGAATGTAGGGAGGTCTTATCTCAAGGCCACCCACCTGGACCAGCCCATTGTATTGTTCTGTAGGCAATTCAGGTGTATATAAGCCATCCCTGAATAAAGCTTCTTGGCATTCTGCATTTTGCACCAGATGGTTTGCACTCCTGTTGTCTTGTATATACAGCCCGACGCCCCCACTCAGGAACTCTTCAACTCCTGCCGGCAGGCCCCGGCAGGCACCCTTGTTGAACATCAGTCCACCACAAATATGAGATTACTTTGTATTCCCAATTCTAATACAGTGGTCTGCATGTCGATCCGTACGCCAGTACCAAATCAAATACTATGAGGACTCTTTCCCGGCCGTCTTGCATATTACCACTTGCTTCTCTCGACTCCTGCGGACACTTTTTGCTTCAGAGAGCCCTTGTCCAGCTTGTGCCCTGCGGATTGTGCCATGATGGGAAGTTAGGCAGACAAAGGTAGAGCCCATTGCCTTGCTTTTCTCCACTCACACCTTTAGTCTCTCACCCAGCGTTCCTCCACCTCACTCCCGTTTGCATGTCTGGCTCACATGATCTGCTGACTCAGTCTATGTACGTCATTCTGTTTCAGTGACTCATTGTAGTGCATAGACCGATCCACAGATTTCACCATCTAGGAAGGAAGAGATGAAGTCTGGGCTTTTGGCTTTCTCTTTGGAAGTCTTGCTCGTCTGTTATCTTGCAATTCACAATTAAATCTTTCTTTGATCTGGTCCTTGTGTGTAATCCTGAGGCCAACCTTGCTCTTGATGCTGATCCTATATTCTCAGAAAGCTCAGCTCTCTGTATCCACCTTCTTTTACTTAAATCGAAAGAGATGCATAGCTGTACTTTACAGCTCAATGCGTAATTGGCAGAATCATATTTCATCTATCCCAAGGAAAAAAAACGTCGAGTAGAACTGTTAAAAATGAGGTAATTATTCAACTAATCATTGAATAAACCATTGACTTAATGAGAATTTCCAAGCTAAACTGTGTAATAGGGAGAAGTACTATGGTGCAACATAAAGATGAGATTTTCTTACCTCCCCATACTGACAACCTTGAAATAAGATAAAGGAGAAATTGTATTAAATAGTCCAAAGGACACTGCATTTATTTTACTACTGAGAAGATTAAAAATGATTCCTTAATGTTCTCTTTATTTCCTCACTGAGGAAAGGAAAATGAAGATTGAGTGCTAGACTGATTAATAAATACTCTACGCTGTCTATTAGAATTTCAGTTAATTGAAATCAGATAAAAGGCCTCATTTTTGGCTACTAAACTATTTCTTTCAATTGTTATTCTTTAAATCCTATGTCTCCTTGTTTACCAGTCTTCCCTATTCTGAAGAGGCATAGATGCCTAGGGGTAAGAATTTGTGATTGAAGGGAACCCTAGAAATACTTACTAGTTCTTCTAGTTATCTGATTGTTCTCATTAGCATTGTTTCCCATTAATAAATTAATCTCAACACTTACCATAACCCATTTTAAAGGGGACTCATTTCTACTCTTTGGCAACCTTGGTGAAAATCAGTTCACCACTACTAAGTTAGTTTTCATATTATCCCTTTTTTCACCCCTTTTCTGTTTATCTGTTTTACCCTAATAAACTCCCCAGGTTCAGTAGCTTAAATAACATCTATCTTATTCACAAACCTCCGTCAGGAAAAGTGTGGCCAGGACAGCTGGCTCTGTTTCCCTCAGCTTCGGCTGGGACGGCTCGAAGGCTGAGGCTGGAGTCATCTGGAGGCCAGTTCACTCACGTGTCCGATTGTCAGTGCCGTGCCCCGGCTGGGACTTGAGTTGGGCCAGGCAGCTGGATCTCCGGGCCTATCCGGGCTGACTAGCCTTGGAATTCATACAGCATCACCTTCACCGTATTCTGTTCACTGGGAGCAAGTCAGTAAGGTTGGCCCATACCCTACCTTTTTAAAAGAAATCAATGGATGTTTTAAAAGTACAGACAGCTTTAAAAAGCACACTTTTTAGTTACCCTCCCACATGAAAAATACACCCCAATCACTATGTTGTATACTTGAAACCAGTGTAATACCATATGTCAACTATGCTTAAAACAAAACAAAAAAAGACGACCAAAGTATATATCCACATAGCGAAAACACTGGTCAAGATATATAAAACATTTCCATAAAAAAAGGAAAAGAAGACAAGAAAAACACAGTCACCCCTACCCTATACCTGCGTGCCAAGCGTCCGTGATGATGGCATCCAGTGCAGGCTGGAGTCCGAGATCTTCCATCTTCAGCAGGTGCAGATGGGACAGGAGCCTGGGCTGTGGTTTCTAGAGTTCAGCCCTTGGAGTACAATGCCTCTCAATACAAAGACTCAGAACTGAAGAGCCAACTTATCTACCACCACCCACAGAGCCAGCATTCTTCTGACCTGCCCAAGACTCATTCAGAATGGAAAAGGGAGGCATATTGGTCCATGGCAATTCTGAAATGCAGCCTGCTGCCGGCTGCTAGTTCTTTGAGGAAGTCTTTGCCCTCATCAAGGGGATGCCTCTCCACGGCCCTTTGCTGGGCCTCTGAGCCCTCAGTTCTGTCTTGTTCATAAGAGATGGCCTGTGTTTGCGTCTGTTTCTCAGCCTGCTTCCTCCCTGTAGAGCTTCTCAGACCCAAAGCTTCTTTTCATTTGTATTCTCTCGGTCTCTTTCAGTCCAGGCTAGCAAGCAGTGTTTTTGCTAATACCGTTTTTAAAAACCTTGATTTTCCTGTGAATTTTATTGGGGTTCATACCAATAGGAAAGCCACCCTCATGAGTCATTTTGAGATAAGCTCTTCACTTTGGGCTTCCTGTGAGGCTGTTGTAGGATGGTGCCTTAACATGTGTAAACTCTGAAGATCCTTAGAGGAATTTGAAGCACCACCATACATCTTTCTGAGGTCCTAAGGGTGTTTTTACAGTCTTGGCTTCAACCTTAGACTGTGTTTTCCTGGCAGCACCCTGAGTTTCATCTTAGTTCAGAAGTCATTTCTTTTAGAATTATTTGGCAACTAGACATGAGGAAAGGCTGGAATTGGGAAACAGATACTTGACCCTAGTAAGCCCTAGTTCCTTTATGCGTAATCTTCTTCAGTTTATCTCACTCATTGATCTTTACTTTCAGCTGCTTTGGAGCAAGAGTCCCCTTTCCTCCAGGTTCCAGTGTCACTCTCTTTCCCTGCCTAGAAGCCTTTGCTGTCAGCCTCTTCAGGGGCCGTCAGGCTTCCACTAACAGGCTCCCGGAGGCCCTGCTGGTTTTCAGTCTGACTCCTCTCCACCTCCTTTCAGGTTCCACCTATCGCCCTGTTCAAAGGCACTCTTTATGTGTTTTAGTTTAGTTTTGTTTTTTAATGGCAGCACCTCCCTTTTAATATCAGTATCTGTGCCAGTTATTTACTGCTGCATGATAAACCGCCTCAAAACCTAGTGGCTCAAAACAGTACTTATTTTGTTCACACATCTTCAGTTTAGGCAATGCTTGGTGGGGCCCGCTTCTTTCTTCTCCTCTTGGCATCAGCTGGGATGACGCGCCACTGGGACTAGAATCACCTAAAGGTGCCACGTGCGTGTGTTTGGCAGTTGAAGTCAGCTTCGGGCTGACACGGAAGCTACATCGGTCTCAACTGGCACATCTCTGTGAGGATGCACTAGGGGCCCTGGGGTGCTCCACAACAAGGTGGCTGGGTTCCTAGGGTGGGCCTCCCTGGAGAGAGAGAATCAGATGGAAGCTGTATTACACTTTCTAACCAAGCCTTAGGGGTCACACAGCAGTTCCACCATATTCTCACTAGAAACCAGGTAGTGAGGCCACACATATGGAAGGGGAGGGATTTTCACAGGAAATGTGTCAAAGCATTTGTAAAAACCACATCTACTCACCTTGTCTTACCAAATAATCACTGTATCTAAAGGAAAGTAGTTCTTCCCAGCTCAGTATCACTGAAATTACAACAGGTTTTCTTCTTTTTGTTTATTATATTTTCTTATTTGGTGCTAAGTAACAAAAGATTATGAGGTAGCACTGTGGAGTTGTGGCATTGTTTAAAAAACAATGTATGGATCATCTCACTAAAATTTCATATCGGAAGATGTGAATTCTCCTTAACTGTGACAATCCTTTCCCTGGAAACTGATTTAAATTAGCATAAAACATTTGTAGTTGAGAAAAAGGCTCATGGCATTAGAATACATATTTATAGATAATTAGAGTCTTATTTTGGGAGGCATTTATTCACTTAGGTCTAAATAACTCAATTTGATAGTTCTGAAACTTCTTTTAAAATTATGAATGGTTAGCATGGGGGAACTTTCCTACTGAGAGGAAACATATAATAACTTTATGGACCAAAGACATGGAACAATAATGTAATAAGAGAAGAGCATAAAACCAAGTGCAAATGTTGTATATGACAAAAATGACAGTAAAGGGTGTGTTATTTTGGCTCCTGGTGGTTTTAACTTTGTTCTTGATTTTCTGAGTAATTCAAGGTTCGATGTTCTAAGACTCTACTACGGTATGGGTAACATTTCAGTATAACTAAATTTATGTTAAGATTTGATCCTGGCTTTGACTTGGACTATTCTCAGTCTACCTTCTTCATTACCAAACTCTCTTATTTTATTCATGTAGGTTGTTGATCTTTCAACAAAACTGGGAGTTTCATCTTCGGAATGTCAACAACTAGTTGAAAGAAATCAAGTTCTTCAACAACAGCTGTCATCTATGAAAGCAACCGAAAAGAAATGTGAAGAACAACAAAAGACTGAAAAAATGTTGAGACAGAAAAATCAGAAACCTTAAATCTCACGTGACAATGATGTCACTGGAACACAACAATATGAAACAGAACATACTGGACATTGAAGAAAGATCAAGACAGGAAACAGTAGAAAAATTAAAAGAAGTCGATTGGTTTTTACAGGTTAATTTATTAATCTGTAATGTGCCTTAATTCATCTCCCTACAGATTACATTTTACATATATACATTATCTCTCTTTCCTCTACTCATAGCAGTTGGTCTTATAGATTTCTGGAAGGATGGTAGCATGTGTTTCTCCCTTTAAATATTTCAGTTTCCATCATAATCACAAAATCAGTCTTTCAGAATGATTCTCACTAGACAATCACTTAAAAATTTTAAGACTGGTTAGGTATAAGACAAGAGGAAAAGAAAATTGTGATTTAAAAATTATACCATACTCTTGGATTATAATGTTTAAATATTTTAACTATAGATTGTTATTCTTTGAATTACCAGATTTATATGAGTTCTAAAATAAGAATGATTCAACTTTATTTTTATAATGCAGATTTAATTCAGTTGAGGTTCAGATAAATATATTAAACTTCAGGTCTTTTATCACATTTAAAATTGCTTTCTGAAACAGGGTCAAAACTAAGGGAAACATATGCTATAATTATTCAGATTATAATTATTTAAAAAATAACATTCTTTTAATTTGCTTTAGGTAAAGGATGAATCACAAAAGGCATCAGAGCAGTGGAGAGAGTATGAAGATTCTTCATTTAGAATGCAAATGGAACTCAGAATTAAAGGTCTGGAATTTCAACTCTCCCAAGAAATTTCTCAAGAAGATTCTATTAAAGCTGAATTGGAGAAATATAAACAATTCTACCTAGAAGAAGCAAAGATCAGCCAGTCATTGGCAAATCAACTAAACAAGTAAGTCAAAACATAGAATCATGGAAAATAAATTAAGCTCATTAGTTTGCCTCAAAAGCATTATTTCTATTGAGCCAAGTTTACAAGATTAGTAGGAAGTGAAAGCTAACTGGATAGTATATTCTGGAAAATGATGTTTGTAAATGAACTTACATTTAAAATGTTCATCCAAGACAGTTGGTATCTCCCTTTTCTTGGTTTTAAATGACTTTATTTGTTCCTTTTAATATTTTTGTAGTTAACCTGATCTACTGGTCTTGAAGCTCAGTGTTTTTGAAGCTTTGTAACTTTGACAGTGATATTATTATATTATTATAAAATTGTTTCCTAAAGAATTCCACTAAATAGAAATATAAATGAGTTTAGCTATTTTTTGGAAGATTACGTCTTAGACTCAAAGGGCCAAGTACTACTACTCAGCTGTCTTGCCTGAGGGCTTCAGCCCCAGGCAAGTTCACTATAGACTCAGTGAGATGAGAAATGACAATGGAACCTTCCTGGGGTTAAAGGGCTTCTACCTGGCTTTATTCTCCCAGCAATAGTTGGACACTGGAATCACACGCACCCAACAGTCTGCAGGTCCATAATCCTCATCTCTGCCTCTGGATGGGGTTCTTTATATAATGACTCAGTCAGTAATAGCTTATTGCCTACGGGTGTGGAAGCAGTAGCCTAGCAGCAGGCCAATTAAATCAGAGCAGTTTAGGTTCTGGTGAGGATCCTGGCAATAGGAACTTCCATTTTCCTCACATTAGCACATCCAGTGCTTGGAAGTTTTGTTTTCCTGATTGTAATCTTTGGTGTTATCACTAGAGAGCTTCTTGGAACAAACTATCCTTTATACTTTTTCTACTCTACATAAAGGCATGCAAGTGAAATAAAGAAAGACTGACAAAGGGATGAAGAGCAGTATAATTCACAAAGTGGTTAAAAATAACACTGTGGTCTCCCTGAGGGGGTGCATGGAAAACAGAAAGGATGGATCCCTTGGTGATGATGTTACTTTACATGCTAACTGCCTCCAGAGCTATTTTAGTCCTCTTTGGTCACCCACACCCTTTTTCCTCCCCTAGAGACTGTTGCTCTAACTTATGCCTCAGTGCCTAATGCCTAATTTCTGAGATAATGAGTGAGACATAAAGGGTGGTGGAAGCAAGTGCTTGAAAATGTCTTTGATGGATACTTTATCTTTTATCTCTAAACTGGTTTACTTAATAGGTTTAAGTGGCCTCCTCACGAATCTTGTAAATATAGCCATTCCAGAAGGCAGCAAGTTTTACTTGTAAGCCATCTGTATCATGGATAGCCATTTCTCTCCCTTCCCTACTTTGAATTACTTGTTCGTTAGGAATCACCCTAGAAAAACATGTACTTCTAATAGAACGAGTTTAAACCTGTAATTAATTGTATACAATAGATCTTCGGCAGATTTTCAGTGCTGAAACACTGTTTTGTAAGAAATTCAATTTACTATTGTAGTAACTTTTTTTAATGCAAGTCATTTAGGTATCACTTAGGGAAAAATGAGATAATAAGCATTTGTTCACACCACTCTCCACAGGACTAATGAGAGGGTAGCAGAGATCAACACCAAACTTTTAGAGAGAAAGAAATGGACACATTCTTTGCCAAGGTTAGTTATACTATCTTTTTTCCCCTGGGTTTCAAATTTGTGATGTAATTCTTTTTAGTTTGTTGAAATTCTAGTTGTTTAACTGATTAATGCTCACTATTTAAGTCATAATTATTTGTGCTTCTGAGAAAGGAGACAGAAATTTTATTTTTTAAATGTTAACTCTATTCAGTAAGTGAAACTAAACTGACACATTTTAAATTTTGTGAAAAGTTGAATATTGAAAAAATGCATTAAAACTGCTTAAATTTGATTTTAGAAACTTAATATTATTGCCTAATGCTTTGGCTTACTTTCTATTTGATTTCAGTTGTGGTGAATGATCCTTTTAATGTTTTGTTGAATTCTGTTTGACCAACATTTTGTTGAGGATTTTTGCGTCTATGTTTGTCAGGGATATTGGTCTGTAATTTTCTTTTAATTTGGTAGTGTCTTTTTCCAGTTTTGGTATCAGGGTTATTCTGGCCTGATAGAATGAGTTTGGAAGCAGTCTGTTCTCTTCAATTCTTTGGAAATTTTGATGATAGGTATTAACTCTTTGTCTTGCCAATGCGTTTCAGCCCTGGACAAATTCACTATGGATTTAATGAGACCAAAGAAATGACAGTGGAATGTTGTTGGGGTGAAAGGGTTTATACCCAAATTTATTCCCATGGTGGCAGGTCAATCACTAGAATCCTGTCCACTCAGAGTGAGCCTGCATGCAGCAAGCCAGTCTCTGCCTCTGGGCCTCTCTGCCCCCGCAGCCATCTCTGTCTCTGTCCTCAGCACTGCCACCACTCCAGCCTCTGCTCTCTGCTTTCCTGCATCCTTGCAGCCATGCCACCATGTCACCTGGAGCACTGGGTGCAGCTCTTTACAGAGTCAGTAATTACGTATTGCCCACACGTGTGTAGTGAGCAAGCCGACCAGCAACAGGTGGGAATCCTGGCCATAGGAACCTTCACTTTATCCACACTCTTATTTAAATGTTAGAATTCACCTGTGAAGTCTTGTATTCTTTGATTTTTTTTTTTTGCTGGGAGTTTTTTTTTTATTATTACTATTCAATTTCATTACTGGTGAACAGTCTGTTCAAATACTCTGTTTGTCCCTGATTCAGTCTTGAAAGATTGTTTCTAAGGATTTATCCATTTCTTCTAGGTTGTCCAATTTATTGGCATATAATCTTTTGTGGTAATCTCTTATAATCCTTTATGTTTTTGTGATGTCAGTTGTAAACTCTCTTTTATTTCTGATTTTATTTATTGGGGTCCTCTCTTTTTTTCTTGTTAAGCATGGGTAAAGGCTTAACAATTTTGTTAATCTTTTTGAAGAATCAGATCTTAGTTTCATTGATCCTTTCTACTGTTTTCTTCAAGTCTGTGTTTCATTTATTTCCACTGAAATCACTGATTTCCTTCCTTCTACTAATTTTGGGCTTTGTTTGCTCTGCTGTTTTCTAGTTCTTCAGGAGTAAGGTAAGATTGTTTACTTAAGGCTTTTATTCTTTCTTGAGGTAGGCCTGTATTGCTATTAACCTTTTTCTTAGAACTGCTTTTGCTGTGTCCCAAAGATTTTGGAAAGTTGTTTCAATTTTCATTTGTTTCAAGGTATTTTTTGGTTTCCTCTTTCTTTCTTGACCTATTGGTTGTTTAGTAACATGTTTAGCTAAACATGTTTGTTTTTTACCTTTTTTTCCTTGTACTTCATTTTGAATTTAATGCCATTGTAGATGCAAAAGCTGCTTGATAAGATTTTAGTCTTCTTAAATTTATTGAGACTTATTTTTTTGCCTAGCAAGTGATATGTCCTGCAGACTGTTCCATGTGCATTTCAAAAGAATACATTCTGCTGTTTTTAGATGGAATGTTTTGTATATATCTGTTAAACTTCATCCATCTACTGTATCATTCCAAGCCATTTCCTTATTTATCTCTTGGGATTATCAATCTATTGATGTAGGTGTAGTGTTCTTGCAGGTCACTACAATTATTGTATACTGTCGATTTCTCCCTTTATGTGTGTGTTGTGTTGATATTTAGATGCTCCTATGTTGGGTACATAGATATTTACTGTGGCAGGGTGGAAGCCATTTGGAGGGGCACCTGCCAGGGTGGTAATGTTGGGTAGGAAGTCTGCAGGTGAATGCAGGGGCAATGGTGAGTGCTGTTAGCAAAGTAGATGGAGAGTGTCATAATTTCCTTCATACATTAGCCTATTTACAATTAGATGATGAATTGCAGTGGCTTAAATGAGCAAACTTACTTGATTTTATTACCTTTTTGTATTTATTTTTGTAACATTTAAAATTAAAATACCAAATTTTAACTTAAAACTATCAGTATATATTGAAACTGTTAAATCTGTGTGTGTGTTTAGTATATATGTATTTATCAAATCTGTCTCAAAAAGAGAATGCAACATTTTTTCCAACCTGTAATCTCAAATATAGTGGTACCCTGTCAGTAAATTATTGTTGAATGAGTGAACATATATTTATTGCTATCATTATTGGCTTCATTATATTCCTTTCTAAAAGTTACTTTCACCCTTTTCCCTCTTGAAAGTTGGGGGCTGTTCTGTTCTGAACAATGTGCATTAATTATTGAGTCAAGGTAGAAGAAAATGTTTAAAAAACACTTTCATTTAAATGTTTAAACACTTAAAAAGTGTATAGTTGCTGATGGACAGTGACAATGGGGTATGTGATGGAGACTTGATAATGGGGGAATCTAGTAACCACAATGTTGCTCATGTGATTGTATATTAATAATACCAAAAAAAAGTGTTGTATAGTTATCTTTCTTGTTGGAGCTGTGGTGGGGTAGGTAGTAACACAGGAGTCAGGTTGATGAAGAGAGACTTATGAGCTTCATTACTAACACATACTAACGAATTAGAGGATGTGTTTAAGATGTGCAACACGGCAGGCATCCCAACACTTCATCCCAGATTTTCATCCCACTTCCCCACACAGTTGTAAATGGAAGAAACAAATGCCTGACACCTGTCACACCCACAGGCTAGTTACTGCAGAGAGCAGGCCCAAAGTCATGTCACTGTGGGCAAACACATCTTTCCAAAGAAGAGTTTCAGAACTGAGTACATGCTTCTTAAGTTCCTTTTCTCAGAATCACCCACTGTGAGGAGGTAAATCTCTCCGCTCATGGGAAGATAAAGTACAGTTGGAAGCTTAAGGCCAGGGAAATGCAGGTTCTCCTAAAATTTCTGACTGGATTTAAATTATAATTAAAATTAATCATGTCTTTCTTTGCACCTACTGACTAATCACAAGAAGTTGGACAGAAAATATGCCAGATGGTAAAGAGAAATCTTTTATTTCAAATTTTGCTATAAGCAACCAATCACATGGATAATTTACTTGTTGATTGATTTTAGTAAACCAAGTTTTATTGGAAGGAAATGAATAATTATTTTAAGGAAGAAATTCCTCAATTTCAGTTTGCTTGATCCAACTAAAGATTTTCGTCTTCAAGGTCCCTGTCCTGTGATTTTAAAAAATGCGTGTCTTACAAATTGAGTATAGTGGCTGCTGATAGGAGTTGGGATATTAATTTCTCTTGCTTTATTTTTATTTCTGACTTTAAGACTTATAACTTGGTTATAACGCTATTTTGTGTCTCAGGCCGAAACATTACTGGGCTATATGACAAGGTTTTACATACTCCTCTCTGAGTTACAGTTAAAAATCTATATTTTTTTCTGAATTTGAGGAACTGTCTGTTGTAGAACTCTAGGCTCAGTATGAAGACCTAAAGCCTATATGCCTGGCCTGAAACTCATTGGTTTTGTGACCTTAGGCAAGCTATTCTGTTGCTGAGCCTTTGTTGCCTCTTGTGTAAAATTAGGGACTTTGACTAGATCAGTGAATTTCCTACCTTAAATTTTTTTTTCTTTCAAACAATAGAGGCTTTCTTTCAAAAAAGAAAAAATTACATCAAACTGTTATATAAAATATATAAGGAGAGAGGTAGAGCTAGAGAGATGGTGTGGCAGTCTCCCAGTGGAACCTTAGATTTCTAAGAACATAAGTTAAGAGAAAATCCTTCCTTTTTACAGATTTTCACTATGTTCAAAGATAAATTGATTTAAGTCTATCAAACAGATCTGAATTTCACAAATTCTGATCCATCTCCAACATAAAAATGGTCCTTTATAAAAAGGCACTAAGATCATCTTTAAAATCATGATATCCCAATAAATTTGCTTCTCAAAACAACACCTTGAGCAGACTTAACAGAGCTAGTTAATAAGGAAAGGTCCTCCTTACTAGTTACTAGAGAAACAAAAAGCATCCTTGTCTTACTTTGCTTCTGAAAGATCTCTGCGTTCACAGAAAAATGTTTGTTATGAAGCAGTCCAGTGAGGGACTATCTCAACTATGGGTCCAAAGTCGTATAAGAACATTGCTGAGCAGTCTTGTTATATAACTATTTCTCCTAAATAAAAAGTTCTAAAGCAAAAACGCTTTCAACATTAACCCAGTTACTTGCCAGATTCCTGAATAAGGGACATCAATATTTTTGAAGATTCCTATTTCTATGCTTACTGCTGAAGCTGAGTATAGAGTAAGGGAAGATGAAAACAACAACAAAATACCATGTCACCACAATGTGATATATTTTAAAGGAAAAGGAAACCTTAAGATGAACTTTGATTAGACAGATGAAGCCTTAATAAATTCAATCATCTAGATTCTATATTCTAACATTACAATCTCTTTGTTCTTTAAAACAGACCAACTAATTCACCAGATAACAAAATTAAATTAGAGCTGCTCTGAATATTTCTATCTTCTACTGCAAATTATTTTTCCTACCTTTTTCATTTCTTCAGCATATGCAATCATAGCTTCCTCTTTGGTCATATCACCCAATGAACTCCAAGCATCCCTAGAAATGAAAATATCCAAGTATCAACAAAAAGGCACCTGATTTTTCAATTACTCAGAACACAATTTACAGTTGATGCGTAGGGTCATTAAATTAAAAGAGGCTATACTTAAAGCCATATTATGTCTCCAAAGGATGTCTTTCAATGCACCACCTCAAAGAAAAATATCAGAGTGAATAAATTGGCAAATTAGTATTTAAAACTAGTAAGTATATAACCCATGTATAGACTTACAGAGAGTGTATCATATAAACTGTAGGCCACATCGATTATTGACTGTTCATAAGTATTTGCTAAGAACTCTTTAAAAGCTTTTGTATCATTATAAAGAACAGGATAGAAATGAACATATTAGAAGACTCTGAACTGCCACAGCTATGTTTTAACAAATGTAAGTTTTGGTTAAAAGTTTCCATTAATTTAAATAAGAGTCTAACTTACACACAAAAAATGTAATGGTTTTCTTACCGCTAAAAAAATGAAAATGTGAATGCCAAGAAAATGTTACACCCCTAGATAATGAGAACAGTCCTTTGAAATTTTTCTCTAAAATGAAAAACTCTATGTGCATTTTTTCTGGAAGCAGGTTAATCCCACTTAAGGTTAACTGTGAAGAAAAATGTTAAAGTAAATAAATACATTTTCTTAAATCAGATTAAAAAACACATTGCTTTCATATTTAGCCTATTATTTTATGACTATTTATAAAAACCTTAGAGGGAAGCATAGTACACAAATTCTCAAAAGAGTTTAAAAGGCTTCCAATTCCGGGTGAATAAATTTAGCCATGAGAATGTGTGGCTCTTAAGATATGCTTTCTTAGCAAACTCTGTTCATAAGGTTCAATCTGCATTACACAACGTTAAACGTTTTGTTAGACATTTACAAAGTCTTCAACAGTACGTAAGAACATCAAATGTTGGTTGGAAAAATGGCTGAGGTATCTCTGGATCTTGTGTGATTTTTTAAATCAAATTTCTATTCAACTATAGTGGGACAGGAGTGACAGCTTAGATAAGACTTATGATGGCAATACCTGAGTCATGTTCCTAGTTAGTATCTTAAAGGATCAAAGCAAACAATGTCACGTGACAAGCAAAAGTCATTATTTTTGTTGGCAGTTAAAGAGGCAGGAGAGTTAGTTTAACTTAGTTTCAGAGCTGTTCTTGGCATAATAAAAAGAAAAAAAAATTGCACAATAGGAAAACTAACTGAAAATGATTTCAATTTTATTGTTTTCCTCTCATCCCTGAGATTTTCCTATTTGTGTAATTGTGAGTTAAGAACACATGAAGGATAAAAGTCATATCCAGTACCTAGAACACTTTATGCACAGAATAATACATAACCCTATTAAGTAACAGTCATATACTAATTATGTCATTAAAATAAAAATTCTTTCATAGCTTTCTGGATAACATTACCACTTACATCTTCCAATAGGATCCCAGAATCCAGGCCTTGAAGGTTTACAGGGTCCTTCAGTTGCCTGCTTGCAGAAGCTATAGAATCTGAGCATCATTTCACTTGTTGGCTGGAAGGAACCTACTGGAAATATACACGAGTTTCGGATCACTCGGAGAATACAATTGATGAGCTCAGCCTATAAATTAGCTTCGCTATACTAACAGTGATTTTTAAACATTTCATTAATAGTTCAGATGTTTATTTATTTCTAACTCAGAAACAAAAGCGATGGCGCTGGTAGTTCCTTTGATTTAAAAAAACTTGAGGATATTCATAGTTTAATAACGATACTTAATTTAATAATTAAAAGAATAAATGGACAAACATGCTGTACGTGTAACCCTGGCAAATGTCATTTAGAAAACAAATATATTAAAATATAGAATAACTGTATGAAGCAACTGTAATCAGGTATTTTTATTTAAAGATTGTGACAAAGCAAAACTGACTAGAATAAACAAAAAGGTTAAGTGTATACTCTGCTTAATAAAATTTTAACAGTAAGAAATTCAACTCCTATTGGCCAAATTTCAATTTTCAATGGCTAAGTAACTTTGGCTAAAGTCAGCCAGTGTGTACTGGATTAGAAAAAGAAGTAATCTGAGGTAAAATAACTTCCTCGCTTTCAACCTTGTAATTCTGGGCACATCAATTTCTTTGAAGATCACTCTTCATATATGTCTGTAGAATATTTATAACGTTTTTTACATTTAAAGATTTCAAATTGTATAAACAAGTGCTGTAAGCTACAATAGTCTTGATAATAGGGAAAATTGGGATGTAAATATTTTATAATAATTGCCCAAATAATTATGTGTATTGGTATTGGATCTACATATGTATATGTATAAAAACACACACATACACACAACAGGATAATTTATAACAACAGCCCTTAAAAATTATATTGTAGAAGAATATAAATAATGGCCTTAGAAGCATTTCATGGTCTATTATAAAATGAGAAGAAGAAAAAACGGCAGTTTAAACACAGCACATCCACTACAATCCATTTTCACAAAATTAGTACTTATATATGTAAAAGTACAAGGAAACACATCAAACTATAACGGATATCTCTGTATAGTAGTCATACAGATTGTTTTGATTTTCTTCTTGTGTCTAAAAAAATGTTTACATTCAGTGCCTATTACTTTTTTTTTTTTGTATCATTAATCTCCAATTACATGTGCAGCATTATGGTTACTAAACTCCCCACCTCATCAGGTCCGCCCCACCTACCATTACAGTCACTGTCCATCAGCGTAGTGAGATGCTATAGAATCACCCTTCTCTTCTCTGAGTTGTACAGCCCTCCCCATGCCTCCACCCTACATTATGTCTGCTAACTGTAATGCCCCTTTTCCCCCCTTATCCCTCCCTTCCCACCCATCCTCCCCAGGCCCTTCCCTTTGGTAACTGTTAGTCCATTCTTCGGTTCTCTGAGTCTGCAGCTGTCTTGTTCTTTCCGTTTTTTTCTTTGCTCTTATGCTCCACATATGAATGAAATCATTTGATACTTGTGTTTTTCCGCTTGGCTTATTTCACTTAGCATAATACCCTGTAGCTCTGTCCTTGTTGTTGCAAATGGTACGATTAGTTTTCTCCTTATGGCTGAATAATATTCCATTGTGTATATGTACCACATCTTCTTTATCCATTCTTCCATATCTTGGCTTTTGTAAATAGTGCTGCGATAAACATAAGGGTGCATCTGTCTTTTTCAAACTGGGCTGCTGCATTCTTAGGGTAAATTCCTAGGAGTGGAATTCCTGGGTCAAATGGTATTTCTATTTTGAGTTTTTTGAGGAACGTCCATACTGCTTTCCACAATGGTTGAACTAATTTACATTCACACCAGCAGTGCAGGAGGGTTCCCTTTTCTCCACATCTTCCTCAACATTTCTTGTTCTTTGTGTTTTGGATGTTGGCCATCCTTACTGGTGTGAAGTGATATCTCATTGTGGTTTTAATTTGCATTTCTCTGATGATTAGCGATGTGGAGCATCTTTTCATGTGCCTGTTAGCCATCTGAATTTCTTCTTTGGAGAAGTGTCTATTCATGTCCTCTGCCCATTTCTTAATTAGATTATTTGCTTTTTGTTTGTTGAGGTGTGTGAGTTCTTTATATATTTTGGATGCCAACCCCTTATTGGATATGTCATTTGTGAATATATTCTCCCATACTGTAGGATGTCTTCTTGTTCTACTGATGGTGTCCTTGGCTGTACAGAAGCTTTTCAGCTTGATATAGTCCCACTTGTTCATTTTTGCTTTTGTTTCCCTTGACCGGGGAGATATGTTCATGAAGAAGTCACTCATGTTTATGTCGAAGAGATTTCTGCCTATGTTTTTTTCTAAGAATTTTATGGTTTCATGACTTACATTCATGTCTTTGATCCATTTTGAGTTTACTTTAGTGTATGGGGTTAGACAGTAGTCCAATTTCATTCTCTTACATGTAGCTGTCCAGTTTTTCCAACACCAGCTGCTGAAGAGGTTGTCATTGCCCCATTGTATATCCAAGGCTCCTTTATCATATATTAATTGACCATATATGTTTCGGTTAATGTCTGGATTTTCTATTCTTTTCCACTGGTCTGTGGGTCCGTTCTTGTGCCAATACCAAATTGTCTTGATTACTGTGGCTTTGTAGTAGAACTTGAAGCCTGGGAGCATAATTCCCCCTGTTTTATTCTTCCTTCTCAGGATTGCTTTGGCTATTCGGGGTCTTTTGTGATTCCGTATGAATTTTAGAACTATTTGTTCCAGTTCATTGAAGAATGCTGTAGGTATTTTGATAGGGATTGCATTGAATCTGTAGATTGCTTTAGATAGTATAGCCATTTTGACAATATTTATTCTTCCTAGCCAAGATCATGGGATGAATTTCCATTTATTAGTCTCCTCTTTAATTTCTCTTAGGAGTGTCTGGTAGTTTTCAGGGTATAGGTCTTTCACTTCCTTCTTTAGGTTTATTCCTAGGTATTTTATTCTCTTTGATGCAGTTGTGAATGGAATTGTTTTCCTGATTTCTCTGTTAGCTCATTGTTAGTGTATAGGAAAGCAACTGATTTCTGTGTCTTAATTTTGTGTCCTGCAACTTTTCTGAATTCAGATATTAGTTCTAGTAGTTTTGGAGTGGATTCTTTAGGGTTTTTTATGTACAATATCATGTCATCTGCAAATACTGACAATTTGACTTTTTCTTTCCCAATCTGGATGCCTTGTATGTCTTTGTTTTGTCTGGTTGCCATGGCTAGGACCTCCAGTACTATGCTGAATAACAGTGGGGAGAGTGGGCATCCCTGTCTTGTTTCTGATTTAGATGAAAAGCTTTCAGCTTCTCATTGTTAAGTATGATGTTGGCTGTGGGTTTGTCATATATGGCCTTTATTATGTAGAGGTATTTGCCCTCTATACCCATTTTGTTGAGAGTTTTTATCATGAATGGATGTTGAATTTTGTCAAATGCTTTTTCAGCATCTATGGAGATGATCATGTGGTTTTTGTTCTTCTTTTTGTTGATGTGGTGGATGATGTTGATGGATTTTCGAATGTTGTACCATCCTTGCATCCCTGAGATGAGTCCCACTTGATCATGGTGTATGATCCTCTTGATGTATTTTTGAATTTGGTTTGCTAATATTTTGTTGAGTATTTTTGCATCTATGTTCATCTGGGATATTGGTCTGTAATTTTCTTTTTTGGTGAGGTCTTTGCCCGGTTTTGGTATTAGAGTGATGCTGGCTTCATAGAATGAGTTTGGAAGTATTCCCTCCTCTTCTGTTTTTTCAAAAACTTTAGGGGAATGGGTATTATTTCTTCTCTATATGTCTGTTAAAATTCATAGGTGAATCTATCTGGCCTTGGGGTTTTGTTCTTAGGTAGTTTTTTCTTTACCGATTCAGTTTTCTGTTTCTTGGTTGGTCAGTCTTAGAAGGTGGTATTTTTCTGAGAAGTGCATTTCTTCTAGGTTTTCCAGCTTGTTAGCATATAGACTTTCATAGTATTCTCTTATAATTCTTTGTATTTCTGTGGGGTCTGTCATTATTTTTCCTTTCTCATTCCTGATTCTGTTTATGTGTGTAGATTCTCTTTTTCTCTTAATGAGTCTGGCTCGGGGTCTATCTATTTTGTTTATTTTTCAAAGAACCAGCACTTGGTTTCATTGATTTTTTTCTATTGTTTTATTCTTCTCAATTTTATTTATTTCTTGTCTGATCTTTATTATTTCCCTTCTTCTGGTGACTTTGGGCCTCATTTGTTCCTCTTTTCCCAATTTCAATAATTGTGTCTTTAGACTATTCATTTGGAATTGTTCTTCCTTCTTTAAATAGGCCTGGATTGCAATATACTTTCCTCTTAGAAGTGCCTTTGCTGTGTCCCACAGAATTTGCAGCTTTTTGTTGTTGTTGTCATTTGTCTCCATATATTGTTTGATCTCTGTTTTAATTTGGTCGTTGATCCATTGATTATTTAGGAGCATGTTGTTAAGTCTCCATGTATTTGTGAGCCTTTTTGTTTTCTTTGTACAATTTATTTCTATTTTTATACCTTTGTGATCTGAGAAGTTAGTTGGTATAATTTCAATATTTTTTAATTTACTGAGGTTCTTTTTGTGGCCTAGTATGTGGTCTATTCTGGAAAATGTTCCATGTGCACTTGAGAAGAATGTGTATCCTGCTGCTTTTGGGTGTAGAGTTCTGTAGATGCCTGTTGGGTCCATCTGTTCTAGTGTGTTTGTTCAGTGCCTCTGTGTCTTTACTTATTTTCTGTCTGGTTTGTCTGTCCTTTGGAGTGAGTGGTGTGTTGAAGTCTCCTAACATGAATGCATTGCTGTCTATTTCCCCCTTTAATTCTGTTAGTATTTGTTTCACATATGTCAGCATTCCTGTGTTGGGTGCATATATATTTATAATGGTTATATCCTCTTGTTGGACTGACCCCTTTATCATTATGTAATGTCCTTCTTTATCTCTTGCTACTTTCTTTGTTTTGAAGTCTATTTTGTCTGATACAAGTACTGCAACAGCTGCTTTTTTCTCCTTGTTGTTTGCATGAAATATCTTTTTCCATCCTTTCACCTTTAGTCTGTGTATATCTTTGGGTTTGATGTGAGTCTCTTGTAAGCAGCATATAGATGGATCTTGCTTTTGTATCCATTCTATTACTCTGTGTCTTTTGATTGGTGCATTCAGTCCATTTACATTTAGGGTGATTATCGATAGATATGTACTTATTGCCATTGCCGGCTTTAGATTCGTGGTTATGAAAGGTTCAAGGGTTGCTTCTTTACTATCTAACAGTCTAACTGAACTCTCTTGTTGAGCTATTTTTAACACAGTCTGATGATTCTTTATTTCTCTCCCTTCTTATTCTTCCTCCTCCATTCTTTGTATACTAGGTGTTTTATTCTGTACTGTTTTTACATTTCCTTTGACTTTTCATGGTAGTTGATTTTATTTTTTGCCTTTAGTTAGTATTTGAATGGCCTGCTTTCTTTGCTATGATTTTATTTTCCCTGGTGACATCTTTTTTGCCTTAGGAGTGCTTCCATCTAGAGCAGTCCCTTTAACATATCCTGTAGAGGTGGTTTGTGGCAGGCAAATTCCCTCAGCTTTTGCGTGTGTGGGAATTGTTTAATCTGTCCTTCAAATTTAAATGATAATCGTGCTGGATACAGTATTCTTGGTTCAAGGCCCTTCTGTTTTTCATTGCATTAAATATATCATGCCATTCTCTTCTGGCCTGTAAGGTTTCTGTTGAGAAGTCTGATGTTAGCCTGATGGTTTTCCTTTGTAGGTGATCTTTTTTCTCTCTCTGGCTGCCTTTAATACTCTGTCCTTGTCTTTGATCTTTGCCATTTTAATTATTATATGTCTTGCTGTTGTCCTCCTTGGGTCCCTTGTGTTGGGAGATCTGTGGGCTTCCATGGACTGCGAGACTATTTCCTTTCCCGGCTTGATGAAGTTCTCCTCAGTTATGTCTTCAAAGACACTTTCTATGCCTTCTCTCTCTTCTTCTTCTGCTACCCCTATAATGCAAATATTGTTCCCTTTGGGTTGGTCACACAGTTCTCTTAATATTCTTTCATTCGTAGAGATCCTTTTATCTCTCTCTGCCTCAGCTTCACTGTATTCCTGTTCTCTGATTTCTATTCCATTGACAGTCTCTTGCACCTCATCCAGTCTGCTCTTCATCCCATCAATCGATTGTTTCATTTCTGTAATATCTCTCCTCACTTCCTCCCTTAGCTCTTGCTTATTTCTCTGTAGATCCATCAGCATGGTTATGACTTTTATTCTGAATTCTTTTTCAGGAAGATTGTTTAAATCTATCCCATCCAGCCCTCTCTCTGGGGTTGTCTGGGTGATCCTTCACTGGACCAGATTCTTCTGTCATTTCATGGTGATAGAAGTGGTTGCAGGCAGGTGCCTCATGTGTCAGCTGGGAGAACAAAGTCTCTTCCCGCTTGTTGTTCTCCTTGCCCTTCTCCACACCCTGTGCCGGTTACCCGCACACTTGGAGGCAGTCTCTGGGATAATCCCCTAAACTGCCGTGGTCGGAGCCACCCTCAAGCTAGCCTAGAGCACTGCAGGGGTTTGCACGCATTCCGGGTGCATTCTGCAGCCCTTGGTGCCTTTCAGCCCTTGATCTGGCTTCTGCGGCCCTTTCCTGTTAGCTGTGCACCCACCAGGAGGAGATTCTGTGTGGCCCTTCCTGGTTAGCTGCATGCCATCCAGGAGGAGATCCTGTGCGGCCCTTCCTGGTTAGCTGCGCACCTGCCAGGAGGGATTCTGTGTAGTTGTTGTGTGTGGGGCCACGCTCCCACTGTTCTACAGCTGTGGCAGATCACCAGCCAGGGGGAACAAATAGCAGGCTGCTTATCTCTGTGAGGGGCTTTGGGGCTGCTTTACCCAGCAGCTGGTTACAGGGCCCGAAGTTCCTCAAGATTCCTGGACTGCTGGGTTGAGTGCACTGGGATGATTTTGTTCCGTTGTTGGGCCCTTGTCTCTTTAAGACTTTTAAGACAGCGCTTGCTTTTCTTTTTTTCCCAGGGGAGCCTGCTGAGGGGACCCGCTCGCAGTCTCCATCTCGGATCCTACCCTTCCATTTCTCTAATCTCCAGTACACCATGCGATGTGTGTCTGTGCTCCCGGTGCAGATCACCAGGGCTGGTTATTTAGCAGTCCTGCGCCTCCACTGCCTCCGCATTCTGATTCTTTTCCTCCTGCTGGTGCACTGGGGTGGGGGAGTGCTCAGGTCCCACCAAGTTGCGGCTTTGTATCCTACCCGCTTCATGAGGTGCTGAGTTCTCGGAGATGTAGCTGTAGCCTAGCTGTTGTACTGTAGCTTCTGGTCTCTCTTTTAGGAATAGTTGTATTTGTTGTATTTTCACAAATATATGGTTTGGGGAGGAGATTTCTGCTGCCCTACTCATGCTGCCATCTTCCTGGAACTGTATAAAGAGAAATTTTAAACATAAAAAATATATTTATATTAATGAAGCATAAAAAGTAAAAATTGGGAGAGGGAACATCTCTTAATGTTATAAACAGAGGATTTTTTCCACCCACACCCTGACCAGTTAGCAGGATAAAAATACCCTCTAGTATTAACATTAGCCATTCTTCTTGCTAGGATCCTTAAGAATCTCTTTTTCAAAGGAGGTACTGGTAAAATCTGTGAATATGAGCTTGATTGCTTACTGAATTGCTTTTTCTTTCAATAACCACTTTCATTTTTCTGCCTTCAAAAATAATATCGATTTATTGTTTTTTTTATTGAAAAATAATAGAAAGGAAATTTAAGTCATCCATAATCCCACATTCCAACAATAATCACTACCGATATTTTAGGCAGTTTTCATCCCACCATTTGTTCTGTTTCTTAACGGAGATTTGGCAGTGGCCGTGCTTTACTGCTGGTGCACAATGAGGAGGAGCGCTAAGCACATCACGTGTGGAGGGGTCAGAATTGTTTTAGCTCCGCTCCCAAGGGGCAGGAGCCACGTGTGAGAAACCAGGAGAGGACTTACCGTGTGCTCTCTTCCCTCCTTTCTGCTCCACCCTTCCCCCCAAGCCAGATTCATCTCTGACCGTCCAGGACCAGGCTCAGGAAGGAAAGGCACAGAGTAATCAATCACATCTGTTATCTCCAGTCTGGGCAACTGTTTCAAAGGCAAGCCTGACCTTGACCTCAGAGCGCTGGGAGCCTCTCAGGAGCCAGTGTGGGTGTGAATATGCATTAGTGTTCCATGCACAGAAACGAACTCAGACTCCAGTGGCTGACAGCCCCCGACATTTACTCTCACCTGGGCTGCAAGTAAGCTGTCCTTGGCTCCAGGATGTGTGGAGATTCGGTAGCTCTACGTGTCTCTTAGTGCCTGACTAGTGGTGACCTATGACACATTCTCCCCAGGGGGAAAGGCAAGGGCGCAGGAGGATGGATGGACGCACACTTCCACCACCTCTCTGGCCGGAGCCAGTCACGTGGCCAAGCGCAACACAAGGGGCAAGGAAGTAAGCTCCGTCCATTCTAGGGGCTGGTGCTGTGTACTGGTGTATCGACCCAGGAGCAAAGGAAGAGCTGGCTTCTGGTCGGCCTTGGTGTGCGGCTCTAGCCAGACAGGTTGTTCACCAGTGGTCCGAGGACACCCAACATTTAACTACCACTGTGCCCTTGCTTAGGCATCTCCTTCTGCCTGGAATGCACTCCTTACGTCTTTACCCTATCTGAATATTGAACATCTTTCAAGACCTCATTCAAATTTTGACCTCGACCATCTCAGCTCACAGTGATTTCTTCCTCTCTACAGAACTTGGCCCCTTTTGAATTTTTGCAGTGTCTTCTGTACCTTCCCCATCTATAGATCTCTAGCCATCTATTTATATATGTCTTCTCAATGTGATAGATTTGTTTTCACCCTTATTTCATTTTTATTAAAGACTCGGGGGAATCACATGTTTGTTTTTTAGAGTGTACATCTTCTCATTTATAATACTGTTACATCAAATTACCTTTCTAAAGGTAAAAAAGTGATAGCATGTAGGTGGTGGGTGTACAGGTAATCATTAAAATGTTTAGCTTTGCTATGTTTAAACATTTTCATAATAACATTCCAAGAGAAAAGTAGATCGTTGTAATCCTCATATCTACATAGCAGCACATTACGATTACATCTTTACAGTAGCTTTACATATATAAAATGTGAAGTCTGACAAGAAATTGAGAAAAAATTCAAAGTATAATTTATAGTTCTAAAATTCTACTCGACTGGAGTTTTACCTAATCTAGCTATTGCTTGCTCATCCCATGATTATTGAAACTCAGTTTCCAAAATACTTCGTTAAATGTTTCTTCCTTTTTGAAAACTTTTCTGTATTATTTTTCATATAATGTGAATGGACGGTAGGATGGAATATCACTTTTTCCTAATCAAGTGTTAATGTAATCTGATTCACTTTAAGAGTAAATTTTATATAAAATGTCAACTATTTTCTGAGAACAAGTCCGTCGAGAGACTAATCTTGGAAAAAGATAAAAGATATTAATGAATATTTTTAGAAAACAGTCCTTTAGTGAGTATTGCTAAAGTTCTCATGTCAATTTTTGAGGCCCAAAGAACTTAAACCTTAAGTCACACATCTAGTTAAGTTATAAAACCAGGCAGAGCCCATGTTCCTGGCCCCTTTGCTGTACTAGATAGCCCTGATTTTTATTCCCAGAAATACCTGGAGGCTGTCAGAGAGGAGGTACTTAAAAAGAGCACGGCTATTTCTGGGTCAGAGAGTGTAAGAGATGCATGCTATACAGTGGCCAAAGGTCTCTGTCTTCTTTCTGATGCCACAAAGCAGTTTGTAATTCTTTTATGTAGCAGATTCTGCAGTTAGGAGGAGAATCGAGGGTTATTTCAGCTACCCCTTTCTGAATTCTTTTAGCACTGGTGGGTAACTCAGCGGTGGTTTTGCTAGAGAGTTTGGTGTTTTTCTTCTGCTGGGTGGCGGAAGGTTTCCTTTCTTCTTGTTCCTCAGACTCTGGCGCGGCCGGGTCCCGCTGGCCCGCATCTGAACTGCCGCTGCTGGGGCTGGAGCTCTCATCACCGGACCTTTGCCTCTCACTGGACATCTTGGTGAACTTAATTTCTTAGGAAATCCGGCCGCCCGCACGGTCGGCTCGCGCGCCGCTGCGGTGTGTGGGGAAGAAAGAGAGAAAAACCCCTTCCTTAAGGAAATGGAGGCAGCTGGGGGGTGGGGGGTGGGGTGGCGAGCAAGGGAGGAAAAGAAGCCGGGAGGCTTTGGTCCGGGAGGGTGGAACATTCAAAGTCGGAGGGGGCTGTGCAGTGCCGGGCTCCGGCCGGACGGTGGCGCCGCCGAGCGCCTTCGGGAAAAAAGGTGGGGGTGGGAGCTCGGCTGGGCGGGGCGCGAGCTCCCGGCGCGGCGGAGGGGAAGCGGGAGACCGCCGCGCGCTGGGGCCTCCGCCTCGGCTGCTCCCGGCCGCGCAGTCAGCGGGTTCCGAGGCGAGCGCGGCGGAGGCGCGCGTGCTCGCTGCTTGTCGGGCGGAGGGGCGCACGCTAGATAGAAACAGATGCTCCGCATGTAAAGGGTGCTCGCAAAGAATGTACGATGGGCTGATAACTGCTTGATTGACTCTTTATCCAAGAAGGTGAGATTTAAAAGGTGACATGTCTGCTCTGTTTTCTTCCTATCCAGCCGCCCTCACATCGCGCATTTTCAGAAGCTGTGGGAAAGAAGAGCAATCAATCTGGGGCTGAAAGTCTCACGTCCCATTTTAAAGTTCCCTTATGGTTCAGCTCAGATTGTCCACAGTTTCCACCTGCAACGTGTAATGAATTAACTTCTGAGTTCGGCTCCCGGCCACAGAGCAGCCCAAAACTGAGCTGGCTGACAGGCGACAGGTGACCCTCCGAGGACTGCGCTCCCCGATCTCCAGCTCAGATTTACTTTGTACTGGTGACTGCTTGTAATTTTTCAAAACTGTAAAGACCAGTCACAGCACAGAGTTGTCACTTTGTCACAACAGTGTGGATGTACTTAATGCCCCAAACTGTACCCTTAACAGCGATCAAAATGGGAAATTCTGTTACGTATATTTACCGCAGTGAAAAAAAGTGAGTGAGCAGGTCATTGGTGTGAATGCCTTTCTAACTGTGAACAGCTCATTTTATGAGGCTATCCTGAAGGGGCCTGATTTGTAGCTGTGTCTTTCACTAAGATTCGTCTCACTTCCTCAGCTTCAGAATAACTTTTTTTCCTTCTAAATGATGGTGCTATGCTGTGTTTCTGTTCTCACAAAAATGCAAAAAATATTTACAAAAACCCAGATGTCAAGTTTCTCTTGATAAGCCAGAAACTCATGTGCACAGGACCTTGGGATGCTACATGGCATCCAGCAGCCAGAGCAGTTTCACTTTCAGAGCCTGGGCTCGGCTGTCCCCTGACCCCAGGCTCTTGCCAGCGCATTGGCGTCCCCCATCTTCCAGCCCTGGCCATGTGTTCTAGGCCGTGGAATTTAACAGTTCAGTGACGTCGTAGCCTGGCTAGGGTTTCCACCTTATGCTGTTTCCTCATCGACTGGGCACTGTGGGAAGAAGAGGGGTCTGACTTCAGCCTCAGGCTTAGGTGGTGAGCAGCTGGTGGCCAGTTACCATATGCAGTGGTGCCCAGGTAATCTCATGCAGGTTGGCGTCCTCTCTCCAGCAAGCCCACGAGTTCTTTGCCGTACCTAACATGGTGGTGAACACTTACTGATCTGATTCTTTTAATACTTTATTTAGAATTTTTACTTGGATAACAAAGGAAAAAAATAAAGCAGAGAACCAAGTGAGAAAATGAATGCTAAGAGCAAGGAATGCTCACTTGAGCTAAGTGTGATTTTGCAGAGAAGAGGAAACGAAGATGTTCACTGTATCTGTTTTTAAGTTATTTGCTTCTCAGAACAGTGAGAGATTGTGAAACATGCTGAAATTCTCACTTAGAGTTTGAAAATCAAATAACTACTAAATTATAGCTATTCAGGTAATTAAGCTGGTTCTCTGAGTCAGTCGTTAAAAAGTATGGCTTCTGACTATATTTACACTTCATGAAGTTGGATTAGTAATTCTTGCCCAAAACACTTAGGAATCCCCATAAAAGTCATCTCCTAACATTCCATAGAATTCTTCATTTAAGAAGCCAGACATAAGGATTTCCCAAACTTCTTTACAGTGAATTCTAAGGTGCTCTCCAGCAGTCAGGTGTGGTGGGAAATGTTGGAATTGGAGTTAGACACATGGTGGAAGCTATGGGTCTGCCCCTGGAGACTTGTGGGTTACTGGGCAAGGCCAGGACCCTTGGTTTCCTGCATTGTATCGAATCATTACAAGAATCCAGGGAGCTAGAAGAAGCAGTGTGTCGATTCCTGTACATATGCGTATGGTCATCACCACAGGGGTGGGTTCCCAGAGTTCATTTGGCAGTTGATTTTTGAAACTCCTATTTTACTTTGCACAAAGCTCTGCTAACAACCGGAGCTCTGTTCCCAGCACACAGTGCAGATTAGTAACAAGTCACAGGTCACAGATGGGCATGCCAGAGCCCTAGACCGGTTTTCTTTGACCCCTGACAACATGGTGACCTTTTCTTGAGTTTCTAGATTTGGGGCATCTTTGAAAACTCTAAAGACCTGGTGATGCCTGGGCCCTCATTCCCTCCTGGCCTTGAAGGGCACCCTCGCCCGTTCACCAAGGCCTGCCCAGCATCCCGCACAGGCTGCCCTCCCGCCTGTCCCCGCCCTGCATTCTTGCTGCCCTCCCAGGTTCATGAAAACATGTTACTAGCTCTGGTTCCTGGGACCAGGAGTACAGTGAGCATTTGCCAGGGAGGCCCAGAGGTGGGAATGGGGACATTCTCTCTGCCTTTACCAAACAGACCCCAGGTTGCTCTGAGGGAGGGAAGGCACCAGGCATCCTCGGCAGCAGGCAGTGCGGAGCTGGCCAAGCAGTGGTGGAGACCCCCGCCACAGCCATTTGCTTTTAATCAGTGCTTACACATCAGCTGTCTGTACGCCGGGGGCCCGTTATGCCTTGATTTATACAATTGCCTGAGTAGTTCTTGGTATAAGACTTCAGCATCATAGTAAAAGGTGGGTGTGGAAGAAAATACAAAGCATGCTATGCTATGAAAAAATCGGCAACTAATACTAACTAAATTGGGAGGACACCAAGGGAAATGTGAACAAAAATGTATCTCAGCTCAACTACATATACATTTGGGTGAAGGATGCAGAATTAAAACATTCTACATTGATGAGATGGAATAAAAGAAGATTGGGAATTATAAACAATAAGAGTTTGAGTATTTGAACTGGAAGACAGAATAATATGTAATTTTATTGCATTGCTTTTTAAAAGGAATAATTGAGAATTATATAATCCTAGGCAAGTTTTGACATTTGAAAATCTACACCTAGAAGATATACTTTGTCACTGTCCTCTTCAGATACCATGAATAATTTGTCTTCTTCATTCATTGATAAGAAAACTCTCCCAAGAATAAATTAATTACACATATTGTGTACAGAATTATATATTCTAATTTTTCTGTTTACTAGCAGTGAAACAGTAACTTTTTTTTACTTACGGAAAAGTAATGTATTTTCTATTTA
The DNA here is from genome assembly GCA_032199065.1 of Smutsia gigantea. Classification (NCBI taxonomy): domain Eukaryota; kingdom Metazoa; phylum Chordata; class Mammalia; order Pholidota; family Manidae; genus Smutsia; species Smutsia gigantea. Next base: position 39,339 of record JAVSCE010004571.1, read on the forward strand.
CGCACTTATATTAACAGTAATACACTTTCTTTAATGCTTATTTTTACAGTATACCAAGATTGCACTCACAACCTTCCATATGAAATTGGGCTGTTCACGCTCCATTTCCAAGTAGAGGAACTGAGGTTTAGTGACTTGCCCAGGGTCACAAAGCTAAGGGGATGAGAAGCTTTGAAGGCTGACTCAGGAGCTGAGCCTCAACCCCAGCGTATTCTTCATTTCAGCAAACAGCCTGCAGTGTGAGCACATGTACTCAGTCTGAGGTGTAGATAAAATGACCTTTAGCTTAAAGGCTAGTTTGCCACCATTTGTTAAATATGAGCAAAAGTGTGTGTTTTTTACTTTCCTATGTTTTATATCACTGGCATCTCAGTTTTTCAGGAAAGTTTCTGTGGAACATCCATCATTGTGCCAGATCTAGAAAGAGCTCTTTATTTGAAAGAAGATGGCAAGAAATCATTGGAAAAGATGCTATTTTCTTTTACAGGTTTCTGGAATTTATTATGTACTCAAAGGAAAGACTAAGGTCAGAAAGAAAAAAAGAAAAAAACACTTTAGCAAAAAAGCATTTTATGAAAGTGGAACTAAAGAGATCCTTAGGAGGTAATTTAAATACACTCTTTTGTTCTGAGATTCATGTGACCACAATGTTTATACAAATACATACCCCATTAGGACAGAATTACAGAAATCCTCTTGGATTCTTCCACAGTTCACTTTTGAAGCTGAAGAGCTTTTTCTATTTTAAAGTCAGGTTTCCAAAATTAGGGCAGAAGCACTTTTCTAGAGATTAATTTGTTACTTTCCATAGCTACTTCTGGGGACTTCCCCCCACCCCCCGTCTTTACTCTCTTGTTGTGCAGTCATTATAAAAAACCTCCTTTATCTGGAATCATAGAGGTAAAAGTCCTGACAGATGTTCATTAAGATTTTAGCCCTTACACTCTAAACATTTACGTTGTTCTCTGAGATGCACTATACGCATTGCCTGCCTGGTTTAGCAGAGCATCTTAGACATTACTTAATCTTCCTGGTGATTTTGGATCAGGCCTCAAATCTACAAGCATATAGTAAATCACTCATCTTTGAAATGTAATTTTAACTCATTCTATTAGCTTTTCTAAGACCTTATTTTAGAGGTTTGGGGCATTTCCATCTTTTCTTACCTTTAAAAAGCTTTAGGGTATCTCTCAAGCATCTGGCGTTGGCTGAGGCATTTTGCCTTTGCTGTTGAATCCAAGGTGCCACCAGGTGGCATATTTGCAAATTGTAGGCTTCGTCCAAGAAGGACTGACCCACAGTCCCAGGCAGGTGAAGTTGTGGTGAATAGCCAGGTCTGCTCCCATGAAGCGGAGTCTGCCGTCTCTGCTGGAATTCAGGAGAGGCTGGCGGGCTGATGCTTGGCCTGCAGCAGCTGCTGCTCCTACCTAGTCTCAGTAATCAGGGAGATGAATGTAAATTCAAGAGCAAAATATTTCCTCCCATGAAGTTGATAAAATTAACAATAATAATATCCAAATTGCAGCAGGAATGGGTAAGACAAATGGGCACACTCTTGCCCAGAAGCTTGGAATATAAACGGGTACAGCCAAATTGGGGAACAGTTTAGCAAAATCTATACCAGTATAAAAGGGACTATTTACATATTTAACAATCTGTCTCACAGAAATATTTGCTCATATGGAAAATTTTCTTTTTTTTTAATTAAGGTATTATTGATATACACTCTTACGAAGGTTTCACATGAAAAAACAACGTGGTCACTACATTTACCCATATTATCAAGTCCCCATCCACACCCCAATGCAGTCACTGTCCATCAGTGTAGTAAGATGCCACACATTCACTGTTTGCCTTCTCTGTGCTACACTCTTTTCCCTGTGACCCCGCACACCATGTGTACTAAACATAACGCCCCTCAATCCCCTTCTCCCTCCCTCCCACACCCCTCCCCTTCGGTAACCACTAGTTACTTCTTGGAGTCTCTGAGTCTGCTGCTATTTTGTTCCTTCAGTTTTGCTGCGTTGTTATACACCACAAATGAGGGAAATCATTTGGCACTTGTCTTTCTCTGCCTGGCTTATTTCACTGAGCATAATATCCTCCAGCTCCATCCATGTTGTTGCAAATGGTAGGATTTGTTTCTTTCTTATGGCTGAATAGTATTCCATTGTGTATATGTACCACCTTTTCTTTATCCATTCATCTACTGATGGGCACTTAGGTTGCTATATCTTGGCTATTGTAAAAAGTGCTGCAATAAACAGGGGTGCATATGTCTCTTTGAATCTGAGAAGTTGTATTCAAATGGTATTTCTATTTTTAGTTTTTTGAGGCACCTCCATACTGCTTTCCACAATGGCTGAACTAGCTTACATTCCCACCAGCAGTGTAGGAGGGTTCCCCTTTTTCCACATCCTTGCCAGCATTTGTTGTTCTTAGTCTTCTCACTGCTGGCCATCCTTACTGGTGTGAGGTGATATCTCATTGTGGTTTTAATTTGCATTTCCCTGATAATTAGTGATGTGGAGCATCTTTTCATGTGTCTGTTGGCCATCTGAATTTCTTCTTTGGAGAACTGTCTCTTCATATCCTCTGCCCATTTTTTAATCAGGCTATTTGCTTTTTGGGTGTTGAGGCATGTAAGTTCTTTATATATTTTGGATGTTAACCCCTTGTCGGATATGTCATTTACAAATATTCTCCCATACTGTAGGATACTTTTTTCTTCTGTTGATGGTGTCCTTTGCCATACAGAAACTTTTTAGTTTGATGTAGTCCCATGAGTTTTTTGCTTTTGTTTCCCTTGCTCGAGGAGATGTGTTCAGGAAGAAGTTGCTCATGCTTATATGCAGGAGATTTTTGCCTATGTTGTATTCTAAGAGTTTTATGGTTTCATGACTTACATTCAGGTCCTTGATCCACTTTGAGTATACTTTGTGTATGGGGTTAAATAGTAATCCAGTTTCATTCTCTTGCATGTAGCTGTTCGGTTTTGCCAACACCAGCTGTTGAGGAGACTGTCATTTCTCCATGGCTCCTTTATCATATATGAATTGACCATATATGCTTGGGTTTATACCTGGGCTCTCTAGTCTATTCCATTGGTCTATGGGTCTGTTCTTGTGCCAGTACCAAATTGTCTTGATTAGTGTGCAAATTTTTCATTTGTAGTATTTTTTGCAGTGGCAAAATATTGAAATAACCTCCAGTCATCTCTAGTAGCATGGTAAAATAAATCATTACACCTATACAGAAGAGGGCTATACAACCATAAAATGAATATTACATATCCATTCATAAGTCCTGACATAGGAAGATCCCAAGATATGGTGTTAAGAAAAAGAACAAGCTCATGGACAGCATTTATAGTAAAATCTCCATATTTTAAAAATTGTATATGTATATGTGTATCCATATGTTGGTATGTCTACACATATGTAGGTGTTTACCCCAAAACATTTGAAAGAACACCCCAAACTATTAACAGTGTTACCTCTGGAGAAAAGAGGAGTTAGAGGGTTAGAGATGATGAAGGAAGACTGTCATTTTATTGTGTGTGTGTGTGTGTGTATATGTATATATATATACACACACACATACACACACATTGTTTTTAAAAATATGAAAGTGTTTTATTTTTCCAATTAAAAAAATTAGAGCTTTGAAAATCCAATAGAAAATAACTTAAAAGAAAAAAGCAGACAACCACATAGAAAGGAATAATTGTGCACTGAGGTGTAGCAATTTTCACTTTGCTCTTTAATCACTAATTAGGTGAAGAATTATAGAATGTGAGGGGGGGAAAAAAGAGTAACAGTTCAAATCTAGAGGTGAAGTGTAACCAAATATGTAGATTAGACGTTGCAGTCCTCACAGCCCATGTTACACATGGAGGAGAGGTCTCTGTTTCCATAGCAACACCACCAGCACTAAAGGGAGAGCCTGAAGGGAACCTTTTTCTTTCTTTCAGGAAGAAGTGCATGAAATGTGGGCTAATTTACTGAGCATCAATTTCACCTCTTATTGTTCAGCCTTAGGGAGCCCTTTTATTTTCATGCCCAATCATGAAATCCATCATGGGCTTAAGAGTGCCCAAAGCCAAAATGGAATTTCTGAGTAGGTGGTCAAACACCTTGTCTTAGCTGCATCAGGCATGGTGTTTCACGGTCACTCAGTCGGCTCTGAGCCGGGAATCTGTGTTGAGGCACTAGAACAATGTCATCTTTTGCTCTGTCGCTGAGCCTGTGCCATGCTGTTGTGCCTCGCCTGTCCTCTTTTACCTCTTGATATGCAGGCTTGGCTTGTAGAAAACTATCCATGGCACATGCTGAAGTAGGTTACTTAAAATTCAGTATTTTTTCTACTAAAATGTAACCCTTAGTTGTACCATCAAGAACAACGTTGAAAAATTACTGTCAACTCAATTGAGGATTTCCTCCTCTTTCAGACATCTCGCAATCTGGCATGTTTTATACAGTTTGAAAATGTCAACATTTACTATAGGATTCAGTATAAAATGAAATACAAAGCCCCCATTCACTACTGCTTTGTTTTAAAGGTATGTCATAAGAAGTCCTTGATTTAATTCATAAGCCACTTGAGTTAATAGTCCCTTTTAAGGAAAAAATGTTAAATATTACACAGTTAACTGTTAAGTATACAACATAATAAAAAATTTTATTTTAAACCAAAACAGGAAAGGGGAAAACATTTCTACCAGTTTGGATCACTTTCCCCAAGGCCTGTTTATCTGAGTCTAAAACTTCAATGAGAATCTGGGCTTCTTTATCCCTTTGAAAATGAAAGGTCTACATTTTGTACCAACTTGGTTTACAATTTTACCTATAAAACTGAGGAAATTTTTTCAGTGTACTCTTTATTTAATGGACTCATCCCACTGTAAGAAGTTTTAGAAATTAAGGACATGGTAAGGTTTCCTAGAATAGAGAAAATTAAACTTTTTTTTCCAAAAGTAGTATTACTGGGTCTTGAAACTTTTTAAGGTGTGTCTCATCAAAAGGCAGTATGGACCCTCAGGTGTATGGCAAGGTTTGCAGTAGCACTGTGTTTTGGAAGGCTGGGCAGAAGTAACTTGCATCTGCCACATGTAACAACTGAGTCCTAGAAATGGATTCAAGGAACTTACGCAGCTCTCCTGGCCATGCCACTGCCTCAGACACCACACATCCCTTGCCCTCCTCAGCCCCTCAAGTACACCTCACACCAGAGAGAGCAAATTATCTAGTTTCACATAGCATGGTGCAAGGCTGCATGCAGAAATCCTTTCTGAGAGTCAGGGTTCCTAGTTTTCCATTGAGGGTGGAAGTTTGTGGAGCAGGTGCTAAGGAGACCAGGTGTCTGGCAGGTTCCTTTGTAGGTCATCTTCCCACACCCCCAGGAAAACCGCTGCCACCGTCTTTCCAAAGACCTATGCTGCTGGACTCAGGGGTGTGTGCTCCTTAACAAAGCCCTTTCTCCTGAGGAGGTGGTTCAAAGCCTAAGCTATAGGTTTACATTATTTCAACAAGTAAAGGGAAACACTCACATTTATGTGTGTAGCAAACATTTTTTGTCAAGGACCACATCATTGGAGATGGTCCTGAGCCCACTGTGTCATTTCAGAGACACCCACATTAGTGTGTGACTGTCACACACCTGTTAGTCCAGGAGCTGGGCATTGCAGTGCCCTCCGTCTGAAGCATTACCCACATCTGTAAGGAGGGAGAAGGTTTTGGACTGAGGTTCTGAAATGCTGGTCAGTCACCTGGCTGAATCAGAATCAGGTGAGACTTGCTAGAAATACAGGTTCCAGATTCCACTGAATCAAAATGTTTAAAGATGGTGTCTTGCCAATGGGTTTCAGCCACAGGCAAGTTCACTATGGATTCAGTGAGATCGAGAAATGACAGTGGAACGTTCTTGGGGTGAAAGGCTTTATTACCCGGCTTGTCCTCCTGGCAATAGGTCAAGCACCAGAATTACATCTGCATCCAACAGGCTGGATGTCTGTAATCCTCCTCCATCTCTGCCTCCGGCCCAAAGCACTGGGCAGAGCTCTTTATATAGTGACTCAGTCAATAATAGCTCATTGCCTGTGGCTGTGGAAGCAGTAGCCTAGCAGCAGGCCAGTTACATCATCAAGCAGTTTGGGGTCAGGCAAGCATCCTGGCCATAGGAACCTTCACTTTATCCACACTCCACCCCTCCAGGATTCTCGCCTCACAATCTGCATGCTCTCAATCTTCCACAATGGTCCCTGTGTGAAAAAGCTGGAGCATTGTAACCAGATTGCACAACAGCAACAGAGGATAACAACATAGAGATAATAACAAAAATTAAGATGCAACAAGATTTTGATACAGGTAACAAAAATTATAATCATCCTCAAGACTAAGGAGGTTATTTCAACTATATTCAAAACCAGTTCTACTCAGATGAGTTCGGGACTCACACTTAGTAGTGGTCTGGATAGGGAGTGCCATGCACCCCAGCAAGTAGCAGTTTTTTTGCCAGGGGGTGTACCCAATCCACAAAACCTTAGGGGTGATAAGACACATGCTTAAATGACACCAGTGTAGGCAAATATTGTCCATCAGGTAGGATGCATAACAAGAGAGTGGTCCTGTGATAGCACTGTAGCAGGAAGGGGGTCCCATCCAGGGATAGTATACCATACCTTTACACCTGTCTGTGTAGAGGTTACTGAGGGATCTATATATAGTGCTACAATAAATGCATGCACTGGCCATAATGATAAAACAAAACTCCCCGGTAAGATGCTCCTACCTTCTGGCCATTCAGGATATACTACTGTGACCTTTGGTGGCCACTCTGCTGTTAGTCCAGGAACACACAGGAGGCCAGCTTCCAGGTCTTGTCCCCAAGGTCCCAGGAGAGCCAGCCATCGTTGGTCCATGTGCCAAAAGATCCAAGGCCTTGTTCACCTAATGGAGTCTCCAGGATTTAGTGCAGTCGGTCCTGGCAGCAAAATAGTATTCTGGTGGCCAAACCTCAGCTTCAGTGATTCTTCCTTGGTTTGTACTTGCAGTTGTATAGGGGAGACCTTAATATGCATTTCATGTCTATGGGGCTCAGGCTCCCTTTTGGGGTCTTTCGTTCAAATGCTGTAGCACTGTCCATAAGTGGACAGACCATCCCCACAGACTATTGGTATCTGACTTAAATCCAGATTTTAACAAACCACTGTACCTCTCTATCATGCCTGCTCGGTAGGATTGTATGGCACATGAAACTTCCATTTCATTCCCAACTGTCGCACCCATTCTTGCACTGCATGTCCAGTAAAGTGTGTACCCTGATCACTCTCAATTACCTGTGGTCAGCCATAGGTGGCAAGGAGATGCCTCAGACTTCTTTTGGTCATCTGTTGGTCTGCAGAATGTATAGAAAAAGCAACCAGAAGTCCAGTACCTGTGTCCACACAAGGCATAGCATACTGGTACCCTTCTGACATGGGCAGAGGCCCAATATAGTCTATCTGCCACCTGATGAGGGATATTGGCCCATTAGCTATTGTCCCATGTTGCTGTGGAACTCACTGTAAGACCCTTGTAGAGCATACGAACCACTCCTTCCAGGCTCTGCTGACTTCTTCAAAAGTCAACAGCAAGCCCCACCGATGGGCTACGGCCCACATTGTCTTTTGTCCTGCATGCAACAAATGCTGACATAACCATCGTGCTACATCAGCGGCAGGCTCTCCTAGCCAACGTATCTGGGCCAATTTATCTGCTTCCTCATTTCCTGGGGATGCCAGTGACAAATGACCTGTCACATGGAATACTGTAGTTATATTGGTCTGACCACAGGCCCATAAGTCTTGCCACAGTTCTTGCCCCCAAAGGGGTTGGTGACCAACCAGCCAGCTGGCATGGTACCAGGTTGGTAGCCACAGGGTCACGCCCCGATAGACAGCCCAGCTGTCAGTGCAGACAGCTATAGGGGAGGGCTCCTGGCTGATCACAAGCCCCACGGCCTGCAACTCTGCCCATTGGCTGCTCTTCCCCTCACCATCTTATATCCATATTGTCTCAGTCTTAGGATGGAAAGCTATGGCCCTCCATTTTGGGGGCTGCCCACGGCTGGAGCCATCTGTGTACCATGCATCTTCGGGTATAGGGGCTCTTCCCTCCCGATAGGGACTCTCTGCTACTAATGGTTCAAAAGCAAGTTCTTCCTGCTTTTCACTAGTATATGTCACCGGCCCCAACACACGTTGGAGTTCTTCACTCAAGGGGCTACTAGAGAGGGTACTACACAGCTGTAGGTAACCGCCCACTTGGCCAGTGTGGGTGTTTGTGCCACACTACTCCTTGGCTTTTGGGTCCAGTCTAGTACCCACCCCAAGATGGGATAGGTGGTTATTACCTTTATTGGGGCCATTCCAGTGATGGGTTCTGTAGCCAGCCAGGCACGATACACGGCAGCCAGTTGTTTTTCTATCAAAGTGTATTGTATCTCTGCCCCTTTCCAGAGTTGTGACCAGAATCCAACAGGTTGGTGGGTCCATTCAATCTGCTGCCAGAGACCTCAGCCATAACTGTCTTCAGTCACATGAATGTCCAGCTCACAGGGCCTTGACGGGTTTATCACACTCAAGGCCTGCACGGCCTTGACTGCCCGTTTTGCTGTAGTAAAGGCAGATGCACATGTCTCATCCCAGTCCCACCTGACGCCCTTCCATACCAACCTGTATAAGGGCTTCAGAATTTGTGCCAAGTGTGGGATATACACTCTCCAGTAGCCTAGAAGACCCAGAAACTCCTGTAGCAATGCTATAGTTGTGGGGGTAGCAAAGGCCTGGACTTTATATAACTGCTTCTGGTATAACTTTGGTCTTACCCGACCACATGACCCCCCAAGAATTTGACAGACAAACCAGGTCTCTGAACCTTGGTGCTGTTCACAGCCCATCCTTTCTCCTGTAAATGTTGCAGCAGTCTAGGTGCTGCACCTCCTAGATCTGAAAGAGAATCGGATGTGAGCATGACATCATCAATATAATGGTACAGCTGCACCGTTGGCAGTTTCTCCCATGTAGCCAAGTCCTGGGCTACAAGTCTGTGACAGATGGTGGGGCTGTGGAGGTATCCCTGTGGGAGGACAGTGAAAGTCCATTGCCATCCTTCCCACGTGAAGGCAAACTGTTCCTGACTTTCCTGTTCAATGACAGTGGAAAGGAAGACATTAGCAAGATCTACCACATAATGATATGTTCCTAGTTCATGGCGGAGGGTATCCATCAGGGCTGGAACAGAGGGGACAGCAGCATGCATAGGTGGTATGACCTTTTTCAGTTCTCTGTAATCCAGAGTCATATGCCAGGAGCCATCCAGATTTTTTACTGGCCACACTGGGGAATTGAATGGATTATGGGTGGGCTTTATAATACCCACCTTTTCCAGCTCCTGGAGAGTTTCTCCAATCTGTTTATGCCCTCCAGGCAGTTTGTATTGTTTGGTATTAGTCACCTGCCGAGGCACAGGCAAAGCTATGGGCTGGTGCCTAATATGTCCCCTCAGAACTGCCTTCACCACATGTACTCAGTCTGAACTCACCTGCGGTGGTCTGCAGCCATAGACCCTGCAGGATATCAATCCCCCAAATATACTCAGGGATAGGAGATATATACACAGTATACTCTTTTGGGTGTAGACACCCTATTCCCAAAGGGATTTGGGCTTGTTTCACTCTGATGGCCTTATCCCTGTATCCATCTATTAACAGTGGGGGTCCCAGGGAACCACTCAGGATTACGATGAATCAGTAAACATTCAGCACCTGTGTCCACCAGAGCCAGGACATGTATGTTGATCACTATTTCAACATGTGGCCTCTGGTCCCCTCCTGGCCCCTCAGGGCAGATACCTTGACCTTCCCCTCAGTCAAACCATGTTCCCCAATCACCTTCCTGTGTGGGCTCAAGTGAGGTCGGCTCGCTTTCCAGCAGGAAGTCTTGCAAACACACAGGCCGGACTTACGGCTCTGGCTCTGATCTCTGCCTGTTTGGTCTAAATGGCTGGAACTGCTGCTCTGGTTTCAGTTGTTGCCATAGCTCTAGTAAGATCCTATTTGACTTCCCGTCTAATTTCCTTCCATCTGCTCCTGCCGATATTAAATCAACCCACATCTGGGTCCTTGTAACCTTCATGGGCCTTTTAAATTCTTCTTGTGAGTACCAGACCTTATTTCTTTGTGAGTTCTTATCGCTTCAGCCTCTCCTAAGTTGGTTACTGTACGTGTCACCTCACTTATGGGATGCCCTAAGTGAGGGGAAAGAATGGCCACTAGAGACCCAAAGAGGGATGTAGAAGCCATTTGAAGTACAATATTTCTCATCCCATTAGTGAAAGGCTCTTCATCTGGTCCATGATTCTCTGGACTATAAATGGCATTTCTTATGCCTAGCTCTCAGAACACCTGTTGGAGCTCAGCATACATCTGCCATCTAACAGAAGAGGATGGTAGATCACCTGGATTGTGCCACACAGTACAAAGTGCAGCCATAAGTCAATTGAAGAGGGAGTGATTCCCTGGGGTCTGATGTGCACTTTGTAACCACTGCCTCAAGTTGGCTGAACTGTCAGGGAAGCCACCTTTCCCATCTCTGATCCCAACAGTACAATTCCATCCACCCCTAAGTCCCACAGACACAGGGGGACAGGAGGTCACATGTTGAAATAACTATCCATTGATCCCCACTGAACATACAACATGTCCTAGCTCTGGGGGAAACAAGGGCTGAATGTTCACTGATTAATGGTAACCCTGAGTGGTTTCCTGGGACTCCTGCTATTATAGATGGGTATGGGGGTAAGGTTATCAGAGTGAAACTAGCCCAAATCCCTTTGGGAATAGGGTGTCTACACCCAAAAGAGTATACTGTGTATATATCTCCTATCCCTGAGTATATTTGGGGGATTGATATCCTGCAGGGTCTATGGCTGCAGACCACCGCAGGTGAGTTCAGACTGAGAGTACATGTGGTGAAGGCAGTTCTGAGGGGACATATTAGGCACCAGCCCATAGCTTTGCCTGTGCCTCGGCAGGTGACTAATACCAAACAATACAAACTGCCTGGAGGGCATAAACAGATTGGAGAAACTCTCCAGGAGCTGGAAAAGGTGGGTATTATAAAGCCCACCCATAATCCATTCAATTCCCCAGTGTGGCCAGTAAAAAATCTGGATGGCTCCTGGCATATGACTCTGGATTACAGAGAACTGAAAAAGGTCATACCACCTATGCATGCTGCTGTCCCCTCTGTTCCAGCCCTGATGGATACCCTCCGCCATGAACTAGGAACATATCATTATGTGGTAGATCTTGCTAATGTCTTCCTTTCCACTGTCATTGAACAGGAAAGTCAGGAACAGTTTGCCTTCACGTGGGAAGGATGGCAATGGACTTTCACTGTCCTCCCACAGGGATACCTCCACAGCCCCACCATCTGTCACAGACTTGTAGCCCAGGACTTGGCTACATGGGAGAAACTGCCAACGGTGCAGCTGTACCATTATATTGATGATGTCATGCTCACATCCGATTCTCTTTCAGATCTAGGAGGTGCAGCACCTAGACTGCTGCAACATTTACAGGAGAAAGGATGGGCTGTGAACAGCACCAAGGTTCAGAGACCTGGTTTGTCTGTCAAATTCTTGGGGGGTCATGTGGTCGGGTAAGACCAAAGTTATACCAGAAGCAGTTATATAAAGTCCAGGCCTTTGCTACCCCCACAACTATAGCATTGCTACAGGAGTTTCTGGGTCTTCTAGGCTACTGGAGAGTGTATATCCCACACTTGGCACAAATTCTGAAGCCCTTATACAGGTTGGTATGGAAGGGCGTCAGGTGGGACTGGGATGAGACATGTGCATCTGCCTTTACTACAGCAAAACGGGCAGTCAAGGCCGTGCAGGCCTTGAGTGTGATAAACCCGTCAAGGCCCTGTGAGCTGGACATTCATGTGACTGAAGACAGTTATGGCTGAGGTCTCTGGCAGCAGATTGAATGGACCCACCAACCTGTTGGATTCTGGTCACAACTCTGGAAAGGGGCAGAGATACAATACACTTTGATAGAAAAACAACTGGCTGCCGTGTATCGTGCCTGGCTGGCTACAGAACCCATCACTGGAATGGCCCCAATAAAGGTAATAACCACCTATCCCATCTTGGGGTGGGTACTAGACTGGACCCAAAAGCCAAGGAGTAGTGTGGCACAAACACCCACACTGGCCAAGTGGGCGGTTACCTACAGCTGTGTAGTACCCTCTCTAGTAGCCCCTTGAGTGAAGAACTCCAACGTGTGTTGGGGCCGGTGACATATACTAGTGAAAAGCAGGAAGAACTTGCTTTTGAACCATTAGTAGCAGAGAGTCCCTATCGGGAGGGAAGAGCCCCTATACCCGAAGATGCATGGTACACAGATGGCTCCAGCCGTGGGCAGCCCCCAAAATGGAGGGCCATAGCTTTCCATCCTAAGACTGAGACAATATGGATATAAGATGGTGAGGGGAAGAGCAGCCAATGGGCAGAGTTGCAGGCCGTGGGGCTTGTGATCAGCCAGGAGCCCTCCCCTATAGCTGTCTGCACTGACAGCTGGGCTGTCTATCGGGGCGTGACCCTGTGGCTACCAACCTGGTACCATGCCAGCTGGCTGGTTGGTCACCAACCCCTTTGGGGGCAAGAACTGTGGCAAGACTTATGGGCCTGTGGTCAGACCAATATAACTACAGTATTCCATGTGACAGGTCATTTGTCACTGGCATCCCCAGGAAATGAGGAAGCAGATAAATTGGCCCAGATACGTTGGCTAGGAGAGCCTGCCGCTGATGTAGCACGATGGTTATGTCAGCATTTGTTGCATGCAGGACAAAAGACAATGTGGGCCGTAGCCCATCGGTGGGGCTTGCTGTTGACTTTTGAAGAAGTCAGCAGAGCCTGGAAGGAGTGGTTCGTATGCTCTACAAGGGTCTTACAGTGAGTTCCACAGCAACATGGGACAATAGCTAATGGGCCAATATCCCTCATCAGGTGGCAGATAGACTATATTGGGCCTCTGCCCATGTCAGAAGGGTACCAGTATGCTATGCCTTGTGTGGACACAGGTACTGGACTTCTGGTTGCTTTTTCTATACATTCTGCAGACCAACAGATGACCAAAAGAAGTCTGAGGCATCTCCTTGCCACCTATGGCTGACCACAGGTAATTGAGAGTGATCAGGGTACACACTTTACTGGACATACAAACTCAATTTTAAGATTAATAAGGTGTGAGGATTTAACATAAAATATGGTGACTTGGTTGATGACAGTGTATTGTGTAACTGAAATTTGCTAAGAGAGAACTTAAATTTTCTCACCAAAAAAAAGTAACTCTGTGAAGTGACGTTAATTAACTTGATGAGGAGAATCCTTTCACAGTATATGTATATCAAATCCTCATGTATACTTTAAATATCTTACAAGTTTATTTTTCAATTATACCTCAATAAGCCTGAAAAAAAAGTAACTGAGGTGCACTCCTAAATTTTCCTTTAGGCCTTTATGGGTCTGTAAAGAAATTGGTCAGAAAAAGTGTTTTAATAAACATTTTGTTCTATGCAAAAGTAGCTAAGGAATTGAAAGGGTTGACTTACATCATAGAAAATTCTAGTAAGAATTGGATTTTAGAGTAAAGACAGGGTTCAAGGTGAGAAGTGGTCTGAAACAGGGAACAGAGTCGCCAAGAGAGCTCTCAAACATCACTCAGATGGGGACATCTGAGAACAAAGTAAACAGGCTTGCGATTTTTATTGGTTTCTTAATGCCACAAGTTTTTGTTCTATTTTTCTTAACAAGGCACACTCATTATTCATCTGAGGGTCTTTCACTGAGGAGATAGTCCATAAGGGAGATTCAATTTTCAGGTAACATTTCCTGATCGTGTATATATTTTATTTTAGACCAAATAGTGGATAACATATAGTAAGATTTCTTCCACCCCAGTAATGTAATTGTACTAACAAAAATTGTCAAATAATAGGCCTGATTTGTTCTCTGAAGCTTTGCTATTGTTTTTAGTTTGATTCTGTTTCTAATAGGTTTGCATTAAACATCATTTTACTAAGGTAAATGTAAATATTGAACTCAATATAGTATCATTTTAACCAAAGCTTCCCTTTTGCCTTTGAATTGGCATATTGTTTTTTAGAAACATTTATTGTTTCGTAGCACTCAGTGATTTAAAAAATACCTGGTTTAGTATACAAACCAACTTTCTCAAATCATTTATCTAAAACTACTTGGTTATATATGTGTGTGTGTGTGTGTGTGTGTGTGTGTGTGTGTGTGTGTGTGTGTGTGTGTGTGTGTGTGTTACAATTCCTAAGGATCTCTTCTCCTGTTTTGGGGGAATGGAGTGTGTATGTGTGTTTAAACTGACATGCTAACTTTCCCAAATGAAGTTTCTCATTTATCTGGTTAAAAGCCTAAAAAGAAGAAAAGAATTACTGAGCTTACATGTTTTGCTAAAAGTCTAAATGCCTCGGTGAATTGGAGGTCTGTTCTGCACTTTTTTTCCCTAGGAAGCTTATATCACAATGCATCGTTTTTAATATGCATCTTAACCACCTTCGCATACCTTCATTTAGACGCTTAAAGAAGGTCTTCAAAAAACACAAATTGTATTTTTTTTCTGATTTATTTTTCTCTTTGTTTTTTTTTCATTATGGAAAGTTTCAAATATAAACAAAAGTCAAGGGAATGGAATGATTCACTGCCATGAACTGTTACGCAAGTCTAACAATCACTAGCACATGGTCAGCCTCGCTACATTCTTGTATGTTGTCCACTTACTCAGCTGTTTTCCTCTTGTATTTCATTAATATACTTCAGCTTTATCTACTATTGTGTTTAATATCGTACCTTATTTTCTCATATAGTGTTGACCATGCTTCTTAGGTAGAGTGAATTCTCTGCTAGTAGTACCTGATTTGCCTGTTCTGTCTCCTCATCGTTCATACCTGATAAACATTGGGGAGCATTCACATCCGTACCAGCCAGAAAACATTTTTGATTAGGGCCTACCTGAATAGTGAGTAACTGGTTAAACCAGTTTGGCTGACACAGGAAATGTGACTAAAAATAGTACATTTTTCAGATGCAGTGAAAGTTGAAACTGACAATTGTCAGTATCTAAAAATGGCTAATCACAATTCCATTCTTTTTTGTTCTTCTTTCTTTGTATATGAAAAAGCAAAGAGTCAAGATATTGTGGACTGTGGGCAGGAGCTGGCTTCTGTCATTTATCAGTTTTTAACTTTCTATTCTTCAAGTGTCCAATGTAGTCTGGGACTTAGAAATTTATTAAGAATGTGCCATGTCATCAGGCCATATGTCACTTATTAAATCATTTTCTACATTGAATCAATTAATAATACCAATGGTACAATACTGATTATCTTGAACCATGTAATAGACAACTTAGAACAAATTTAAGAAGAGCGTCATATCTAGATAATATGTTAAAAGCTCTTCTTACAAACTTTAATATTGTTAAACCGTGCTTATTGCTTCCTTTCCTACCAGCCCATGTCAAGTACCAATCTTTTTACTGTCCCCATAGTTTTGCCTTCACCAATGTCAAATAGTTTGAATCATATAGAATATAACCTTTTTAAAAATTTTATCAAATGTATATCATGGTGGTTCAAAATTCCCCCTCCACCCCTGCCCACTTCCCTCCCCCTTGGTAACCACTACTCACTTCTCAGTGTCTATGAGTCTAATGCTGCTTTGTTCCTTCTGATTTGCTTTGTTGTTATACTCCACAAATAAGTGAAATCACATGGTATTTGTCTTTCTCCTCCTGGCTTATTTCATTGAGCATAATACCCTCTAGATCCATCCATGTTATTGCAAATGGCAGGATTTCTTTTCTTTTTATGGCTGAATAATATTCCACTGTGTATATGTACCATATCATCTTTATCCACTCATTGATGGACACTTAGGTTGTTTCTGTATCTTGGTTATTGTAAACAGTGCTGTTTAAACATAGGGGTGCATATATCTTTTCGAATCGGGGATTTTGTTTTCTTTGGGTAAATTCCTCGGAATGAAATTACTGGTCAAATGGTATTTCTATTTTTAGTTTTTTGAGGAACCTCCACACTGTTTTCCACAGCAGTTGCACCAATTTACATTCCCACCAACAGCGTAGGAGGGTTCCTATTTCTCCACACCCTTGCCAGCATTTGTTATTTCTTGTCTTTTGGGTAGTGGCCATTCAAACTGGTGTGAGGTGATATCTCATCAGATTTTGAATTTGCATTTTCCCTGATGATTAGTGATGTGGAGCATCTTTTCATGTGCCTGTTGGCCATTTGTATTTCTTCTTTGGAGAAGTGTCTGTTCAGATCCTCTGCTCATTTCTTGATTGGGTTATCTGTTTTTTAGTTGTTGAGGCATATGAGTTCTTTATATATTTTGGATGTTAACCCCTTATCAGAAGAGTCATTTATGAATATATTCTCCCGTATTGTAGGATGCCTCTTTGTTCTGTTGATGGTGTCCTTTGCTGTACAGAAGCTTTTTAGTTTGATGTAGTCCCACTTGTTCATTTTTTATTTTGTTTCCCGTGCCAAAGGAGATGTGTCTAGGAAAATGTTTATATTCAAGAGATTTTTCCCTATGTTTTCTTCTAAGAGTTTCATGGTTTCATGACTTACATTGAGGTCTTTGATCCATTTCAAGTTTACTTTTGTGTATAGAGTTAGGCAATAATCCAGTTTCATTCTCTTACATGTAGCTGTCCAGTTCTGCCAGCACCAGTTGTTAAAGAGGCTATCTTTTCCCCATTGTATATTCATGGCTCCTCTATCGGATATTAATTGACCATATATGCTTGCGTTCATATCTGGGCTCTCTATTCTGTTCCATTGATCTATGGGTCTGTTCTTGTGCCAGTACCAGTTTGCCTTGATTACTGTATTATAGAGTACTGTACACTCTACTGTAGTAGTGTGTGAAGTCAGGGAGTGTAATCATCCCAGCTTTGTTCTTTCTCGGGATTGCTTTGGCTATTTGGGGTCTTTTGTGCTTCCATATGAATTTTAGAACTATTTGCTGTAGTTCATTGAAGAATGCTATTGGTATTTTGATAGGAATTGCATTGAATCTGTAGATTGCTTTAGGCAGGATGGCCATTTTGACAATATTAATTCTTTCTATACATGAGCATGGAGATAGATTTACATTTATTGGTGCTTTCTTTAATTTCTCTCATGAGTGTCTTGTAGTTTTCAGGGTATAGGCCATTCACTTCCTTGGTTAGATTTATTCCTAATTATTTTATTCTTTTTGATGATATTGTAAATAGAGTTGTTTTCCTGATTTCTCTTTCTGCTCACTCATTGTTAGCATATAGGAATGCCAAGAGATTTCTGTGTATTAACTTTGTATTCTGCAGCTTTGCTGAATTCACTTAATAGTTCTAGTAGTGTTTTTAGTGGAGTCTATAGGGTTTTCTATGTATAATATCATGTCATCGATGAATAGTGAGAGTTTAATTTATTCCTTACCAATGTGGATGTCTTTTCTCTCTGTGTTATCTAGTTGCCATGGCTAGAACCTCCAGAAAAGTGGTAAGAGTGGGTATTCTTGCCTTGTTCCCGATCTTAGAGGAACAACTTTCAGCTTTTCACTATTAAGTATGATGTTGGCTGTGGGTTTGTCATATATGGGTTTTATTATGTTGAGGTACTTGCCCTCTATACCCATTTTGTTGACAGTTTTTATCATGAATGGATGTTGAATTTTGTCAATGCCTTTTTAGCATCTATTGAGATGATCCTGTGGTTTTCATCCTTCTTTTTGTTAATGTGGTATATGATATTAATGAATTTTCAAATACTGTACCATCCTTGCATTTGTGGAATTAATCCCATTTGGTCATGATGGATGATCTTTTTGATCCGTATTTTGGATTTGGTTTACTAATATTTTGTTGAGTATTTTTGCATCTATGTTCATCAAGGATATTGGTCTGTAATTTTCTTTTTTTGTGGTGACTTTGTCTGGTTTTGGTATTAGAGTGATGCTGGCCTCATAGAATGAGTTTGGAAGTATTCCCTCCTCTTCTACTTTTCAAATGCTTTAAGGAGGATGGGTACTAGCTCTTCTTTTTTTTTAATAATTTATTTTGGTATCATTATTCTACAATTACACATGCAATATTATGGTTATTAAACTACCCCCTTCATAAGGTCCCCCCCACCAACCCCATTACAGTCACTGTCTATCAGTGTAGTGAGATGCTATAGAATCACTACTTGTTTCTCTGAGTTGTACAGCCCTCCCCATTCCCCCGCAACATTACATCTGCTAATCATAATGCCCTTTTTTCCCTCTTATCCCTCCCTTCCCACCCATCCTCCCCACTGCCTTTCCCTTTAGTAACTATTAGTCCATTCTTAGGTTCTGTGAGTCTCCTGCTGTTTTGTTCCTTCAGTTTTTTTCTTTGTTCTTATACTCCACATATGAGTGAAATCATTTGATACTTGTCTTTTTCGGCTTGGCTTATTTCACTGAATATAAGACCCTCTAGCTCCATCCATGTTGTTGCAAATGGTAGGATTTGTTTTCTTCTTATGGCTGAATAATATTCCATTGTGTATATGTACCACATCTTCTTTATCCATTCATCTACTGATGGACACTTAGGTTGCTTCCATTTCTTGGCTATTGTAAATAGTGCTGCGATACACATAGGGGTGCATATGTCTTTTCAAACTGGGCTGCTCCCTTCTTAGGGTAAATTCCTAGGAGTGGAATTCCTGGGTCAAATGGTATTTCTATTTTGAGTTTTTTGAGGAACCTCCATACTGCTTTCCACAATGGTTGAACTAATTTGCAGTCCCACCAGCAGTGTAGGAGGGTTCTCTTTTCTCCACATCCTTGCCACCATTTGTTGATCTTTGTGTTTTGGACATTGGCCATTCTCACTGGTGTGAGGTGATATCTCATTGTGGTTTTAATCTACATTTCTCTGACGATTAGCGATGTGGAGCGTCAGATTTCATGTGCCTGTTGGCCATCTGAATTTCTTCTTTAGAGAAGTGTCTATTCATGTCCTCTGCCCATTTCTTAATATGATTATTCGCTTTTTGTTTTTTAAGGTGCGTGAGTTCTTTATATATTTTGGATGTCAACCCCTTATCAGATATGTCATTTATGAATAAATTCTCCCATACTGTAGGATCTCTTTATGTTGTACTGATGGTGTCCTTTGCTGTACAAAAGCTTTTCAGCCTGATATAGTCCCACTTGTTCATTTTTGCTTTTGTTTCCCTTGCCCGGGGAAATATGTTCATGAAGAAGTCACTCATCTTTATGTCTAAGAGATTTTTGCCTATGTTTTTTTCCTAAGAGTTCTATGGTTTCATGACTTACATTCAGGTCTTTGATCCACCTTGAGTTTACCTTTGTGTATGGGGCTAGACAGTAGTCCAGTTTCATTCTCTTACATGTAGCTTTCCAGTTTTTCCAACACCAGCTGCTGAAGAGGCTGTCATCTCCCATTGTATATCCAAGGCTTCTTTATCAAACATTAATTGACTGTATATGTTTGGGTTAATGTTTGGATTTTCTATTCTCTTCCACTGGTCTGTGGGTCTGTGTTTGTGCCAATACCAAATTGTCTTGATTACTGTGGCTTTGTAGCAGAGCTTGAAGTCAGGGAGTGTAATTCCCCCTGTTTTATTCCTCCTTCTCAGGATTGATTTGGCTATTCGGGTCTTTTGTGGTTCCATATGAATTTTAGAATTATTTGTTCCAGTTCATTGAAGAGAGCTGTTGGTAGTTTGATAGGGATTGCATTGAATCTGTAGATTGCTTTAGGTAGTATAGCCATTTGGCAATATTTATTCTTCCTAGCCAAGATCATGGGATGAATTTCCATTTATTAGTCTCCTCTTTAATTTCTCTTAGGAGTGTCTTGTAGTTTTCAGAGTACAGGACTTTCACTTCCTTCGTTAAGTTTATTCCTAGGTATTTTATTCTTTTTGATGCAATTGTGAATGGAATTGTTTTTCTGATTTCTCTTTCTGTTAGTTCATCGTTAGTGTATAGGAAAGCAACAGATTTCTGTGTGTTAATTTTTTATCCTGCAAGTTTGCTGAATTCAGATATTAGTTCTAGTAGTTTTGGAGTGCAGTCTTTAGGGTTTTTTATGTACAATAACATGTCATCTGCAACTCATGACAATTTGACTTGTTCTTTCCCAATCTAGATGCCTTGTATTTCTTTGTTTTGTCTGATTGCCGTGGCTAGGACCTCCAGTACTATGTTGAATAGCGGTGGAGAGAGTGGGCATCCCTGTCTTGTTCCAGATCTTACATGAAAAGCTTTCAGCTTCTTGCTGTTAAGTATGATGTTAGCTGTGGGTTTGTCATATACGGCCTTTATGATGTTGAGGTACTTGCCCTCTATACCCATTGTGTTGAGAGTTTTAATCATGAATGGATGCTGAATTTTGTCAAATGCTTTTTCAGCATCTATGGAGATGATCATGTGGTTTTTGTTCTTCTTTTTGTTGATGTGGTGGATGATGTTGATGGATTTTTCGAATGTTGTACCATCCTTGCGTCCCTGAGATGAATCCCACTTGATCATGGTGTATGATCCTCTTGATATATTTTTGAATTCAGTTTGCTAATATTTTGTTGAGTATTTTTGCATCTACGTTCATCAGGGATATTGGTCTGTAATTTTCTTTTTTGGTGAGGTCTTTGGTCATTTCTCGTATTAGAGTGATGCTCGCTTCCTAGAATGAGTTTGGAAGTATTCCCTCCTCTTCTATTTTTTGGAAAACTTTAAGGACAATGGGTGTTATTTCCTCTCTATATGTCTGGTAGAATTCAATGGTGAATCCATGTATCCCGTGAGTTTTGTTCTTGGGTAGTTTTTTGATTACCGATTCAATTTCGTTGCTGGTGATTGGTCTGTTTAGTTTTTGTTTCTTGCTTGGTCAGTCTTGGAAGGTTGTATTTTTCTAAGAATTTGTCCATTTTTTCTAGGTTTTCCAGCTTGTTAGCATATATATTCTCATAATTTTCTCTTATAATTCTTTGTATTTCTGTGGGGTCCGTCATTATTTTTCCTTTCTCATTTCTGATTGTGTTTATGTGTGTAGATTCTCTTTTGCTCTTAATGAGTCTGGCTAGGGGTTTATCTATTTTGTTTATTTTTTCAAAGAACCAGCTCTTGGTTTTATTGATTTTTTTCTATTGTTTTTTTCTTCTCAATTTTATTAATTTCTTTTCTGATCTTTATTATGTCCCTCCTTCTGATGACTTTGGGCCTCATTTGTTCTTCTTTTTCCAATTTCAGTAATTGTGTCTTTAGACTTCATTTGGGAATGTTCTTCCTTCCTTAAATAGGCCTGGATTGCAATATACTTTCCTCTTAGAACTGCGTTTGCTGCTTCCCACCCAAGTTGTGGCTTTGTGTTGTTGTTGTCATTAGTCTCCGTATATTCTTTGATTTCTGTTTAACCCATTGATTAATTAGGAGAATGTTGTTAAGTCTCCATGTATTTGTGAGCCTTTTTGTTTTCTTTTTAAAATTTATCCTTAGTTTTATACCTTTGTGATCTGAGAAGTTGTTTGGTAGAATTTCCGTATTTTTGAATTTACTGAGGTTCTTTTTGTGGCCTAGTATGTGGTGTATTCTGGGAAATGTTCCATGTGCACTTGAGAAGAATGTGTATCCTGTTTGCTTTTAGGTGTAGAGTTCTGTAGATGTCTGTTAGGTCCATCTGTTCTAGTGTGCTTTTCAGTGCCTCTGTGTCTTTACTTATTTTCTGTCTGGTTGATCTGTCCTTTGGAGTGTGTGGTGTGTTGAAGTCTCCTAAAATGAATGCATTGCTGTCTATTTCCTTCTTTAATTCTGTTAGGATTTGTTTCACATATGTCGGCGTTCCTGAGTTGGGTGCATATATATTTATAATGGTTATATCTTCTTGTTGGATTGACCCCTTAATCATTGTGTAATGTCCTTTATCTCTTGCTACTTTCTTCGTTTTGAAGTCTATTTTGTCTGATACAAGTACTGCAACAGCTGCTTTTTTCTCCTTGTTTGCATGAAATATCTTTTTCCATCCCTTCACTTTTAGTCTGTGTATATCTTTGGATTTGAGGTGAGTTTCTTTTAGGCAGCATATAGATGGGTCTTCCTTTTTTATCCATTATGTTACTTTCTGTCTTTTGATTGGTGCTTTCAGTCCATTTACATTTAGGGTGATTATCAATAGATATGTACTTATTGCATTGCTGGCTTTATATTCGTGGCTACCAAAGTTTCAAGGGTTGCTTCTTTACTATCTGACAATCTAACTTTACTTTCTTGTTAAGTTATTGTAAACACAGTCTGATGTTTCTTTATTTCTCTCCCTTCTTATTCTTCCTCCTCCATTCTTTCTATACTAGGTGTTTTATTCTTTGCCTTTAGTTAGTATTTGGATGGTCTGCTTTCTTTGTTATGATTTTATTTTCTCTGGTGACATCTTTTTAGCCTTAGGGGTGCTTCCCTCTAGAGCAGTCTGTTAAGATATCCTGTAGTGGTTTATGGGAGGCAAACTCTTTCAGCTTTCGCTTGTCTGGAAATTGTTTAATCCCTCCATCATATTTAAATGATAATCGTGCTGCATACAGTATTCTTGGTTCAAGGCCCTTCTATTTCATTACGTTAAATGTATCATGCCATTCTCTTCTGGCCTTTAAGGTTTCTGTTGAGAAGTCTGACGATAGTCTGATGGGTTTTCCTTTGTAGGTGATCTTTTTTCTCTCTCTAGCTGCCTTTAATACCCTGTCTTTATCTTTGATCTTTGCCATCTTAATTATTATGTTTCTTGGTGTTGTCTTCCTTGGGTCCCTTGTGTTGGGTGATCTGTGGGCTTTGGTGGACTGCGAGACTATTTCCTTCCCCAGTGTGGTAAAGTTTTCAGCAATTATTTCTTCAAAGACACTTTCTATCCATTTTTCTCTCTCTTCTTCCTTTGGTACTCCTATAATGCGAATATTGTTCCGTTTGGATTGGTCACACAGTTCTCTTAATATTCTTTCATTCCTAGAGATCCTTTATCTCTCCCTGCCTCACCTTCTCTGTATTCCTGTTCTCTGATATCTATTCTATTAACAGTCTCTTGCATCTCATCCATTCTGCTGTTAAGCCCATCAATCGCTTGTCTCATTTCTGCATTGTCTTTCCTCACTTTCCTCACTTACTCCCTCAGCTCTTGCACATTTCTCTGTAGGTCCATCAGTATGGTTATGACTTTTATTCTGAATTCTTTTTCAGGAAGATTGTGAATTTCCATCCCTTCAGACTCCCTCTCTGGTGTCTGGGTCTGGATAAGCTTTATTTGTACCATATTCCTCTGTCTTTTCATGGCAATAGAAGTGGTCGCTGGTAGGTGCCATGTATGTCAGCTGGGCTCTTTAAGACTTTAAAAAAAAAAACAAAAAAAGGTAGAAGAGAAAGGTAAGAGAAAGAAAGGAAAGAAAGAAAAGAAAAGAGAAAAAAACACCAACAAACAAACAAACAAAAAGACGTCCGCCGGGACTAGATTCTGTGCGGATGCTGTAGGTGGCGGTGTTGGTCCACTATTCTGCAGACGCAGCCGCGCCCCTCCGCAGTGCCCTTTGTAGCTCTGGCTGGGGCAGGAACGAATGGGAAGCTGCTGATCTCTGTGGGCAGTTTCAGTAGGGCTACTTTTTCCGAGTCGCCACCCAAGGTTTCTGAAATTCCCCAAGAATCCCATTCTTCTGGGCCGAGTGTGCTGGAACGTCCTGTCCCTCCATTGGGCCCCTATCTCTTTAAGACCACTAAAAAAAACCCCACGCTTTTCTTTTGTCCCAGGGAGCCGGCTGTGAGGAACCAGTGCGTTCCCAGCCTCAGATCATGCACCTCTGTCTCTCCAATCTCCAATACACTGCGTGATGTGTGCCAGCACTCCCAGCACAGATCACCAGGGTGAGTTATTTCTCGGGCCTGTACTTCCATTCCCTCCCGGCTCTGAATCCTCTCCTCTCGCCAGTGCGCTGGGGTTGGGGAGTGCTCTGGTCCTGCCGGGTCGTGGCTCCGTATCTTACCCGCCTCGAGGGTGCCGAGTCCTCTCAGGTGTAGATGCAGGCTGAGTGCTGTCCTGTATCTTCTGGTCTCTCTTTTAGGAATAGTTGTATTTGTTGTATTTTCATAAATATATATGGTTTTGGGAGGAGATTTCTGCTGCCCTGTCCACGCTGCCATCTTCTCGGAACTCTAAAATCTTGGATTTTAATTAATATTAACAAATGGATCCCAGCAACATATTAAAAAATATGTCATTATGATCAAGTATGATTTCTCATCATAAAAATAGAAAAATGGTTAGAATAAGGGGAGAAATATCCATATCTAATATTAAAATAGGGTTCAAAACTTCAGTAGTTTTAAGAATCTAGTAGATAGCCATGTATCAGTAAATTATTGAGCCAGATGAGGACCCCATGTATATGTGGGAAATGAAATACAGGATAAAGTACAGGATGTCCTCACTTGTGCAACTGCAAAAATGATCATGCGAGATAGATGTGAAAAGTTATTTTCATGGTTAATGGGAAAAATATGATTGTTCCGTGACCCTAAAAATTTCTGACAAAGTATTAGAAACTTCCTTGTAGGTTATAAAGATATATATTCAGTTTTAAAAATAGTAAACCTTAGACTTAGTTAATACACTGCCATCTAAAACATTAGGGATAAATATATATGGTATATGTAGACACTAGAATAGAAATACGGAGAATTAACATGTTTTATTGCACTGTAAGAAGCATGAGACTCCTAGTTCCCAATCCAGCACCACGTATAAACCCTACCAAACTAAAAAGCCAACACTCCTCTCTTAAGTCCATCAGAGAGGTGAGGTTACAAGACAAATCACTGCCCCTAAAATTGGAGAGCAGTCAGATACAGAGAATAAAAATTTATCAGAACAGAAACTCAAGAGCAGAAATCACTGCAGAAACAGTGCAGAGGTTAGGAACACCTGAACTGCAATTGGTGAATAGCTGGAGGCTTGCTGTGGACAGGTCTGTGTGTGGGAAGCTCTAGGGAAGCACCCATACTCTTGTGAGTTTTACTCTTGGGGCTCTACCAGGTTGTTCTATAATGATCAGAGAAAAATTCCTTGGGGTTCTGGCAGTGTGGGGAGGAAAGGAACAATTTGGAAAAACACCAGAGAATTCTGTTATTCTAATCAAGGCCTGCCTTCAAGAGAAACTTTTTTACCAGAGGCTTAATCCTTTGGAGTTTTTTCAGAACCTAGCTGACCTGGGGGAAGGGAAATAGCCAGCTGTAGCCCCTTCTATCCTTTTCCACATAGGTATGGGAAAAACTAAGACACTCATGAGGTCATAGCTGAGGGGCACAGGCTGCTATGAGATTGAAACCTAACCATAAGAAGACCATAGCATGCTTTCCCTGCCCAACACAACACCACATTACTAAATCCTATTTACTGCAGCTAACTTCACCCAGTACATCATGTCTGGATAGAATCATAAAATGCTTGATTAAAACCACAAATGGCAGAAAACAAGTAAAATACAAAAATAGGAACAAAGAACAATGGCAACAGTACAAAACAGTAACAAACATACTCCAGGCACATAATGTAGCAATTGTGTTCTTTAGTGTTTAACCAAAAGAGTTGAAAAGTTATGCCCACATAACAACCTGCAAAAGGATGTTTACAGTAATTTTAATCGCCCACACTTGTTACCAACCGAGGTATACTTCAGTAGATGAATGGATAAATATGGTATATCCAGCCAGACACTAGAATACAATTTCATGTTCAAATGAAATGAGCCATGAAAAGACATAGGACCTAAAATGCATATTGCCAAGTGAAAGAAGCCAGTTTGAAAAGACTTCTTTTTATATGATTCCAACCATATGACATTCTGGAACAAGCAACAGCATGGCGGCAGTAAAAAGATCAGAAGTTGCTAGAGATGAGGGACAAGGGAGGAATGAGCAGGGAGAGCACAGAGGCATTTTAGGGCAGTAAAACTACACTGTGTGACACTGTAGTGGTAAATATGTGTCATTACCCATTTGTCCAAACCCATGGAATGTACAGCACGAAGAGTGACCCCCAAGTTGAACTGCCAGCTTTGAGTGATGTTAATGTGTTACTGTACCTTCCTTGTTGTAGCAAATAACACCACGCTGGTGTGGGAGGCTGGTAGTGGGGAGGCTGTGTCCACATGGGGACAGTGGTGTCTGAGAACTCTGTACTCTGTGCTCAGTTTTGCCATGAAACTAAGACTGCTCTAAAAAATAAAGTCTGTTTTAAAAGGAAAAAGAAAAAATGTGTCAGGAGTTTCCAGAGTGCTTGCTCCCCTCTCATCTAAGGGCCAAGAATCCTTCCTGTGCCTTGGTAAAGTCCCATACTCCATGCCTGTTTATAGCAGCTCCCAGCATTGTATACTTTGTGCTTTCCATGTCATGAAGTGTATATGAGAGTTCCTTTAAGGTGAAGATTTTTGCTGATGTCATCTACTGACATCTAAATCCTTCTGGCCCAACCACTTTCCTCCATTAGGTTGATTATGTTTTCCCTGCATTGTTCTGGCTGCGTATTTAGCCTCAGCATGTCTGCTTGTTCAACATTCCCAGGGGCAGCTGTTTCTTCTGCAAGTCCTTTTCACTCACTTTTTTTCCCACAGAACTTCACTGTTCGTTTCCTTGCTGCCCTTTGATCACGTGGCCTCTCTTGCTCGCCGCCTTCAGTGACCTGGTTCCCTGAGCTGTGATATGGATGCTCACTAAGAGGCGAGGAGGCATCTCAGGGACGCAGTTCGCCTGCTGTGTGTGAATTGAAAACAGGCACAGTGAGTAAATGCTGGTAGATTTTGGAAGAAGTGACCTGGCTAGTCACTGGTCATGATGCACATCCGTTATTTCCATGGTGATCTGGGGGCTGGAAGCCATCTGTGACGTTTGTAGTGGATGTGCTTTCTAAGAGCTAATCTACGGTGATAACTCAAATGTGAATTGTGTTGTTGGGGGAGCCAGGACTATTCACTGAACCATGACCTGAAATTCCTACTCAGGTGTACTGTACACAGCAGGGACTGCCTTTTCAGTATATTTCTGGTAATATTTTATGGTAAGAAAAAAATACTTAGAAGAATGTAAAATAGGGTAAGAAACAATATGCCTGTTGTGAGAAAATCTTTCCCTAAGCAGAACATGAAACTGAGATATAAAGAAAAAGGCAGGTGATTTGATTTTCTAAAAATCAGATAATTTGACAAGGTGAAAGTAACCTAAACAGAGGTAAAAGATAAATACTAAACTAGAAAATACAAACATCTGATTAAGGATTTGATGAATAACTCCTTCTTCCATGAGAGTATGAGGAGGGGAAATCTCAGCGACTCAAACTCATGAATCCGTGGATGAGAAGTCAAGAGTGAGTTCTCATTTCACGGAACGGGAACCACCATCCGGCAGAAAAGGGGGAGTATTGCCAGTCCAGTCCAGACCCTTGGCAGTGCACTTGGAGAGACACTGAGTGACTGTGTGATAGATGACTCTCCTTTCTGTTCTACAAGAGAAAGAGAATAAGGATCAGAAAGTGTGTGTCTCCAGGGCAAAATTCCAATATTGTCCCCGCACCACTGAGCTTTGCAAATCATTGAAACACAGTCTCTAGCAAATCACTCTTCAACAAGAAGGAAAGAAACAGAAAAGCTAATGAACTTGTCAGTTACCTTTGTAGCCCTGACTCCTGAAAGTAAGTGATCATGGTAAACATCTGATGCCACGTATGTGAACCTTAAATGCTCTATCTAGAGATTGAAATGAAGCAGAGAAGGAAGAGTGCCTGTGATAACTCACCTGGGTTGAATTATTGGTAGTCTCAACTGAGAAATGTTGATTAAGAAATGAGAGGCTACAGGCAGGAGCAGCTCCTGACACTGTGCATATATCCCTCAAATATTCCTAAGGAGTCCCGAGGACATCTGGGTCAGAGAGGCACTGATACATGGAGCGTCATATCACAGGGATCCCACCTCTGTCAGCCAGCATCTGGAGAGCATCACCGCCCCTCAGGAAAATGTACAGTGATGGGTCGGCCCCAACGGGAATTGCCATAGATGTGTGACACTGGGGATTGCTTTGCAGCTACACTTGCCGATTGCAAAGCACCGAGTGTCACAGCCAGAGAAGCAAAGGCTGCTCTCTGTTCTTTCTCAAGCAGAGAAGGATTTTTAAAGTGCCAAGCCCTCTCCCACAAAGGATGGGGATAGCAGACTGTGGAGCAGTGGTTCGTACAAGTATCTGTGATCCGCTGCCTAATTTCCGTCATGAAGCTGGGCTCTAAGGTCTCAGGTGTTGGGTGATCAGTCACAGCCCCTCTGCACAGGATCTTAAACAGGACTGGATAGGATGAGTCCAGACCTGGTCATCTGGCATCTGGTACCAGCTCTTTTCCCTGCCCTCCAGGATGGCTTTAGACAAGTCCCTGACACCTTTGCATCTAGAGATTTTCTTGTTTAGTTATTTAAATATATGAAGGGGTGATAAAGCCCCTTGATGGGTGTTCTATTAAAAAAAAAGTCCTCCATTACCAAGTTCAAACTAAGCAGTAAGTGCTTTCTCTTAGTAAGACTGTGTCACAGTTTGCTGAACTCTTCTCTGGACAAGGTTCATAACAGACCAGGCAAATAAAGTGAAACAGGAGAGAGTACATGGCCTTTTATCCAAGGAGGTCCTCATACCTAAGCGTGACTCTTAACCAGGCACACACAGTTGTGAAGAACACAGGTTAACAGTGGTTCTGTGTGTGTCCTAAAGTCAGACTGGCAGAATTTCAGTCTCCACTCTGGAATATTGTAAGACCTAGGACAAATTACTTCTGTAAATTTCATTTTCTGCATCTGGGATGAAAAACACTCTCTCCCTTACAATGGCTTAATAATAGGCCTTGTCCCAAAATGTCCATGTCCTCATCCCTAGAACCAATGAATGTCACCTTAGATGACCAGCAGGCTTTCAGAGATGGGCTTAACCTAAGGCTCTGAGATAGGGATATCATCCAGGATTATCTGGATGGGCCCTAAATGTAATCACAAGAGTTCTTACCAAAGAAAGGCAGCATGAGATTTTACTACAGACAAAGAGAGTGTGATGAAGCAGGCGTTGGACTGATGTCGTCAAAGCCAAGGAATGCTGGCAGCCTCCAGAATCTAGAAAAGGCAGGGAAGTGGAATTCCCCTTAGCACCTCTAGAGGGAGGATGTTCTTGTCAACTCCTGATTTTAGCCCAGGGAAACTGGTTTTAGATCTCTGACCTTCAAAACTGTGAGAGACTACGTGTACTTTGTTTCAAGTTACTGAGTTTGCGTTGACTTGTTACGGCAGCTGTAGGGAATGAACACATACCTTATAGGAACTGCTGCTCCCATTAAAATGTGTGACAGGAAACACACAGTAATGTGTCTAACACAAAGTAGGTATGCTATCCATGTACACCATTCCAGGGAGCTGAAGCTTTGGTTTTAAGGGATCATAGAAACCTGTGCAATGGTCACCATTTTTCTCCATGCTCGTCCTGGTAACAAACGCCTAACACATGAAGCTCTGGCCTTCTCCATGGGCCCTTTCTTCTCCTATGACTTAAAGAGAAAGGTAACTTCTCCTTACTTAACTCATGTCCATGTCCATATTAGGATCTAAAGTAGGTGGCGAGGGCAAGCCTGCAGGTGTCTGGGCTGCCATGGTGGGAGGGCCTGCAGTGGAAGTGGCTGCCTGGACTCTGAGAACAGAGTGAGGGAAGGCACCTGAACAGGGGTGAGTAAGAAGCAAGGAGGGGGAGTCTACATACATGGGTGATGGGGAGGACCTTAGGCAGGGAGGTGGTGAAGGTGCTGGGAGGTGTGGGGAGCTCAGAAGTAGGAGATACTTTAGCTGTGACTGAATGAAAGGGGCACTCCCTCTCCTTTGGTGGAATTCCCACTATGCGACTGTGACTAAGGGCAGGAGTAGCATCAGTGGGAACAGGAGGAGGAGGAGGAGAGTTAGGGGCTCTGTTTCTTGTTCCCTGATCAGTATTGGGTTTGGGGGAAGGTGGGAGGAAAGGTGGGATCAGGGGCCTGGAAGACAGGTCAGCCCAGTTGGTGGTAGTAGCAGGGACCTCTGAGGTGTGAGTGGTCAAAGACAGGGAGCCTGCACTCTCCCGGGCAGCTGGGGAGAAGGAAGGGGCAGGCCAAGAGGCACTGTCACCAACCTTGACCTCCATTTTATCCTCTGAGTTCTTCTTTCGTGTTTGTCTGACAGTCACTGCTGTTCTCCAGGTTGCCCAGGTTTTGGGCAACAGCTGAGCAAGGAAGTTTAGTAGATGGGGGCAGCTCACTGCAATCCCATGGCACGGGTAGTAGCAGTGGCATGGATGATTTCCATTTGCAGGGTGTACTGTCAGCAGGTCCCAGCAAAGAGCTCCCTGAGGAGGTATCTCCATGCATCGTGCACAGCATCTTCTTCCCAGAATGTGGTGAGTCTGCACAGCTTGGCTGATCTTCACCGGCACTTTCTCTGTTGACCACTCTGGCAGCCAGAAGCAGCATGGCGTTGAGTCAGAGAGCACTGTAGTCTCTGGCTCAAGCTTCACAGAAGGCAGGACTTCTGCAGAAGGGCTGTAGGAAGCAGTGACCATGTGGTCTTCACGGGAGGAGCTCATCTGAGACATCTGGGTGCCTAGGAGGGCCGTCCAGAGGCTCAGGAAGGCACTCCAGGGAGGTGAGAACTCTGCTGGTGTCTAGGGACCTAGATGTCAATTACAAATCCCCACTGCCATGGGGGCTCCTGTTCTCATAATCCTGCCCTTTGGTTTGTACATTATCCTCCTTCTCCTCCTCTGTCCTCTGTTTTCTGTGTTGTTTGGACATCCACCTCTGGGTGAGGAAGGGGGAGGTCACTGCTGGCACTGGCTTCCTAGTCTTGGCTACCTGCTACGGTAGTAAATGCAGGAGAGTACATTTCTGCCCCAGAGGAGCAGGGATCCTCGTGGTTTTCGAATGTCCAAACATCATGGACTTACAAGCTGAGAGTGTTGGCTTCTCTGGTGGGTCCCGCCAGTTCATCAAGGGAGGATGCCCCCAGGGGAGCAGCTGGCCTGCTGGGCAGCATGCCGCCTCTGGGTCTCAGTGGAATAGCCAGCTGGGGAAGGCACACAGTCCCGGTGGAACAGCCTGCAACCAGGGCAGTCGGCAGGTGCATGAGAATTGGAGGGTCTTCTTGGCAAGAGGTGCAGCAGAATCCCAGGTGGGAAGGACCAGAAGGCAATGAAGGTGGGGCTGGGGATGGTGGTGGGTGGTGTGTGAGACTTTCAGAGGAAATTGCTCATGACAAAAATGGGTCATTCACCAAATGATCCGAGAGTAGGGCTCGAAACTAGGAGAGTGTCTCCTCTCCTTTTACCTCCTCTCAGGGTAAGCACACACTGAACTGCCCCGCTAGGGCAGTTGTCACATGGGGAGGTGTCACAAAGCCCCCACTGCCAGGGAAGTCAGCCTCACCCAGAGGGGACCTTGCCAAAGGTCAAATGGCGGGCCCCAAGGCTGACCCAGTGCAATTTCTAGCACCGTGGATGGCTGCAGGTGCTTGGCACCCAAGAGGACACCCTGCTGCGGTGGCAGCATACATCAGAGCTCACTCCACCCTTGCGCTGGCTCTGCATGCCCCTCAGTGCCTGACGTGCATCAGTCAGCCTTGTGTCCTGGGACCCCAGAGACCAGGGCCTGCTAAAAGCCTCGTATGGAGCCACCCAGGTGCTGCCAGGGTGTAGCCTCCTCCCCAGGCCTTCCCAGCTTCTGCCTGAGATCTGGAGCCTGGCACACCTTCTGTGCAGCCGCCAGCCAGGCAGGCGTTTTCTGAAGAGGTGACAGGGACACTGCACCTGACTGGAGGCAGCACCCCACATCCCTTCCTAGGAGGCAGATTCTTTCTTTGCTTCTCAGAAATCGTGGGTTAGGGACCACCTGTTGTCAGCAAAGCATCAGCCCACATTTTACTTTGAGCCTTGTGGCCCAGATTTCCTCTTCCTCTTGGGTCTAGTTTAGAGGATCCACATGTGTAAAGACTATGTTCAACATAAGTTGTGGTCTGTCTGAAAGAAGTTTACCAGTGGATTATTCCATGTGGATTAAAAGCCAGTTTCTCTGGCCTTTTTGGACTAAGTGTCATTCACATCTAGAAAGCAAATGCTCATTTACTGCAGATTAATAGCGTAGGAAATATAGGATTAAGATCAGAACAATTTTGTCCTCGTGAGCATGTCAGCTCAGGCCCCTCTTCACATGCTCTTGGCACCGCAGAGTTGATAGAGAAGCCCAAGGAGAGGTGGAGGAGGTGGATCTGCGGGGGGAGCTTTCATTCCCAGCACTCCTGATCTCCTGTAGACCACCCGCAGAAAGGAAGAGGACAGCTGGCAACTGTACTTTGGGTACTTTACCACCCAGTAGAAGGGAAGAGGTTCTGCCTCCCCCAGCAGTAGCCCACAAAACCACCCAGCCAGGACTGTGACAACTCAGCAGAGAGCAGCCATGATAGTGGCCCTTCCTTCTATAAAGGGCCTCCTCTCCTGCCTTCTCCAAACATGCTTGTGGTTTTGCCGTAGCTTGCTTGCCCCAGATTGCAATTCTCTGCTGTTCCTGAATGAACCCATCTTGCTGGTAGAATAGCTGACAGTTTTATTTTTAAGGTCAACATCACCTACATACAACTCTAAACTAAATTCTTATGCCCACGAGAGGAGACTTACTCTCAGTTGCTCAGGAAAAGGGAAACATATTATTGTTCAGGAGCTGGAACTTCAGACACAACGACTTGAACAATCCTAGCCTACACATGGCTTACCTAGTTTGAATCTCGTTTCTTTGGCTTACTTCACTGAAGTGTTGTCTCTCATGGGGCTGATGTTGTGTATCAGGCACATGGCTTGCGGGAGTTTCACAACCAAGAATCACAGGTCAATAAAAAAAAATATATATATATATATATATATATACACACACATATCAGTTAAAATTTTTATTTTAAGTGACATTGGTCATAAATCATATATTGCAAAATTAATTTTAGGTCTCTACTCATGAGATTCTTTTTATAGTAATGTCATTATAGATTTGGACTATGTTATACCTCATTAATGTCCAGAAAGAAATGCCTCAGTGCTAGATGGGCTGGTGCCCAACTTCTGAGTCATTCAATAAAACTAATTTTATCTTTTACATTACTCAATTGAAATTTTGTTTGTGTAACACTAGAAAGGCAGAAAGGGAAGTTAAGCTCTTCAGGGTGTGAGGAAGCCTCCTGCCTGAGGGCGAGGTCTGGAAGGGAAGGGCTATGCAGGACTGGCCGAAACCAGTCCGGGAAAGGCCCACATTTCACCTTCATATTGATCAGAAACCTGACGAAGTAGGAGGAGCACTGGATAAGGAGTTGAGAAGAATTCGATTCTAGTCCCAGCTTTGCTACTACGAAGTTGTATGACTGAAAAAGTTATTTAATATCACTGGGCTTGGTTATCTAATATATGAAACAAGGAGTTTGGACTAAATTTTTTCTCCAACTATGTTCTTCTGAATATTCATAAGTTTTATATTAAAACAAATGTCTCAGAAACTTAATTTTTTGTTAGTTTGGAGTGCGTTTAAGCAAAATGAAAAAAAGCTTCTTTCCCGTAGGAATTTTCAAGATGTTTATTAATATGCCAGTGCGCATTGTTAAACTTTAAAAGGCAGATATAGTAAACAACATTTCTCAGTGTATTTGCTTATAAAATCACTTGTGCATGGAGCATTTTGAGAAATAACAGTCGGAGAACTTACTGTGAGAAACACTATCCCATATCATATGCATGGTGTCTTTTAATTCTAATTTTTCTTGGTCTATCAAGCTGGAGTGGTGCCAGGAAAATGGACATGTGTCAGGCGTATGTATGAATATCACTCTAAACTGGGAATCATTCTTCATTTCTACATGCATCTCCTTTACACTCTTCTTTTCAGTGGTGTCACCATTCTTGCTGTCAGCCAAACTGGAAGCTTCATGGGCAACCTTGCTTCTCAACTGTCAATGTATCTAGTCCTAAATCCTGACAGTTTATCCTTATTGTTACCTCTGAAACTCATGTCCATGTCAGTAACCCTACTTCTAGGTTTTTAAGTCTTTCCTAGTGGGCCTATTCCTTGATTATTGCTTTACTCTGAAAACACTGAAAATCTGTTTAACTGGTGAGGCAAGGAAAGTCCCTCTCTCTGCTTTTCTATTCTTCCCCTTAATGCCAATGATTTTCTTCCAAGCCATGAGTCTAATCAGGTCACCCGCCTTCTCAAAAAATCTTCAAATGTCTGACATTGTTAGAGAATCAAATTTGAAATTCTCCAGTGCCATTCATGTCTGGCCCTAACTTATCATATCTTTCCTATGTGTATGAGCCAAGCTTGTGGCTCCTTGTAAACCTCTAACTTCATTCTTTCTCATCTCTGTCAATAAAATTTTTTCCTCTTGGGATTCCCACTTCTTACCTCTTGCTTTTAAGACATTTCACTCCAGTGAAACATTTGTATCATTCGAGACCCAGCTCTCTATCCACCTCTTCTTTGATGTGCATTCTCTCTTCTCTGTACTTGGTTAGAACCTCCCTTATCAAATATGCAAATATAAACTCATGGAAATCACTCTTCAGGTAATGGATCTATTGAACAGTGGTAACAGTGAATGACTGGACTAGGCTTAAAAATTCAGCTACCAGCTCAGTCATACCTGATCCTATTCACTTGTTCATTCATTCAACAACCATTTATTATGTTCCAAACACTGGGGAATATTAATATGGATAAGATGCTACAGCCAATCCCTTGGTACCCCCAAGTATAGCACCAGGTGCTTTAAGGAGTGGCCCCAGTGAGCACTGCCCACATCCTTCCTTGGCAACAATAAGCAAACTATGTGGTGAAAGCCCCAAATGCTGCTGCTGTGATTAGTTCTTTGGCCCTAGTGGTAAGATTCTCTCATTCGAGATGCTTAGTGTTCCTTAAAATCCAACATTAAGAAACACCTGTCCTTTGATCAAACATCCAAAGACTCGTGTTCAGATACAACCTGGAGCAAGCCTGCACCGAACACCCCACAAATCCTAGTGCACTTACTGGAGTATTATTCACTCTCACCTCCATCAAGTGTGCAATACGTACACAGAAGTCCCCAAAGCAAAAGACTGGAAAGATGCAGCAGGAAGATAAATAAGCTTTGATGAGTATATCAGTGGATGGTAATTTCTTGCTTCTTTGAACACTCTACAAACACAGCTGTCAGAAGCGCATTGTGTAAATCAGAAGGTAATTGAATTAAATTCCCACTAGAATTAAGGCAGCAGAGTATTTTATCTTGTTTTCCTGCAAAATAGGCCTCAATCAAGACAGCCGGAGCACTGGCATCTCAGGTACTTTGATGCAACAGCTGCAGCTTAACAAAGCAACTGCTTTCATAATTAAATTGCCATCAGTAACAGGGAAACAGATGGCACTTTTGACGACATTCGTCATGTTAAAATTATGAACAATCTAGTGGAAACAGCTGGGCTGAGGAAGTAAAGAACAGGGTGCTGATGTAAGTTTTGGCAAATTACTTTATGACCCTAAGTTTCAGTTCCCTTCTTCTTCCTTTTATCCTACTGAATATTTATTGTCAACTACTGCCAGGCCATGCCCTGGGTCCTGAGACACAAAAACACAAATGAACTCCTGGTTATCTGGCTGCTCCTGGCCTCTTGGAAGAACCAGGAGGTTGGAGTCTATGATCCTGGCACCCCCCAGGTCTTAGAATTCTATCATCCCAAGTGGGAACTTCTATTCAACCAGCACTTAGATGATAACTCTCTTTTCCTGTACTCCACCGTACTTCTCTGCGGAAGGATACAGAATACACAGCCTCACCTATGACTTAAGTTTTTAGTCCAGTTAGGAATAAAGGCATATGTGACCTATATATACAACATTTGAAATGTTCCACAGTTATAGAGTTATAGACAAGCATACATAAGAAAATATTACCTAAATCACCTATACAAAAAGTGAGCTGAAGCTTGGTGAAGTCATCCAATGATTGCCCTTTTTAATTTGCCCATCCATTCATTCATTAAACATTTACCAAATATGGACTAGGTGTCAGATTCTGTGCTGTGTGCTGAGAATACCAGAGAGACAATCTCTGTCATCAAGGAGCTTCCAGTTAATTGGAGAGGCAACTACATATGAAGTCATTTATAATAAAATATGGCTACAGCAATGATAGAATCATTGGAAAAAGATGCTTAAGGGAGAGAAGTTTTCTTTAAAAAAAAACTCAAAGGAGTATTGAAAGTATTCTATCTCCTCCATTCTTTTGTCTCTAGAGCTTTGTTCCATGTACATTTCCCATCAATATTCTAAGACGAATAATTCTAGCAGAAGGTAATTGTGTGGTATATTTGCAGGGTAGATCCCAGCATAAGATAGCAATACCTCTCACATATGCAATCTGATACCAATAATTACGTACTCAAGAATACAACAATAGGGAAATGAAAAAATAAACTGGTGTATTCATAAAACAACATAACTCAGTAACAAGAAGGAATGAGCTACTGACACATGCCACAACAAAAGTAAATCTAATATAAACTGTACCCCAAATGGAATAAGAAACAAATACTGAACTCTACATAACAATCTGCATGCTGAAGAATTTAGAGGGAAGTGCATTGATGTCTGCAGGTTACTTTCAAATGCATCAAAGATATGATGGATTAATGGATGAAGAGAGGGATGAGCAAATGGGTATATATAAAGCAGGTTTAGTAAAATACCGGTGGTACAATCTAGATGGTGGGCTTAAAAGTACTCACGGTTAAGATAAACGAAAGTTAAGAGAATTTGCGTCTCATAAACCACCACTACAGGATATCTTAAATGGACTGCTCTAGATGGAAGCACACCTAAGGCTAAAAAGATGTCACCAGAGGGAAAAAAAATCATAGCAAAGAAAGCAGACCATCCAAATACTAACTAAAGGCAAAGAATAAAACACCTATTATAGAAAGAATGGAGGAGGAGGAATAAGAAGGGAGAGAAAGAAAGAAACATCAGACTGTGTTTACAATAACTTAACAAGAAAGTTAAGTTAGATTGTTAGATAGTAAAGAAGCAACCCTTGAACCCTTGGTAACCACGAATCTAAAGCCAGCAATGGCAATAAGTACATATCTATCAATAATCACCCTAAATGTAAATGGACTGAATGCACCAATCAAAAGACACAGAGTAACAGAATGGATAAAAAAGCAAGACCCATCTATATGCTGCCTACAAGAAACTCACCTCAAATCCAAAGATATACACAGACTAAAAGTGAAGGGATGGAAAAAGATATTTCATGCAAACAACAAAGAGAAAAAGCAGGTGTTGCAGTACTTGTATCAGACAAAATAGACTTCAAAACGAAGAAAGTAGCAAAAGATAAAGAAGGACATTACATAATGATAAAGGGGTCAGTCCAACAAGAAGATATAACCATTATAAATATATATGCACCCAACACAGGAGCGCCAGCATATGTGAGACAAATACTAACAGAATTAAAGGAGGAAATAGACAGCAATGCATTCATCTTAGGAGACTTCAACACACCACTCACTCCAGAGGACAGATCAACCAGACAGAAAATAAGTAAAGACACAGAGGCACTGAACAACACACTAGAACAGATGGACCTAACAGACATCTACAGAACTCTACACCCAAAAGCAACAGGATACACATTCTTCTCAAGTGCACATGGAACATTTTCCAGAATAGACCACATACTAGGCCACAAAAAGAACCTCAGTAATTTCAAAAATATTGAAATCCTACCAACCAACTTCTCAGATCACCAAGGTATAAAACTAGAAATAAATTTTAGAAAGAAATCAAAAAGGCTCACAAATACATGGAGACTTAACAACACTCTCCTAATTAATCAATGGGTTAACGACCAAATCAAAACAGAAATCAAAGAATATATGGAGACTAATGACAACAACAACACAAAGCCACAACTTCTGTGGGACGCAGCAAAGGCAGTTCTAAGAGGAAAGTATATTGCAATCCAGGCCTATTTAAAGAAGGAAGAACATTCCCAAATGAATAGTCTAAAGACACAATTACTGAAATTGGAAAAAGAAGAACAAATGAGGCCCAAAGTCACCAGAAGGAGGGACATAATAAAGATTAGAGAAGAAATAAATAAAATTGAGAAGAATAAAACAATAGAAAAAATCAATAAAACCAAGAGCT
This sequence comes from Smutsia gigantea, assembly GCA_032199065.1. Classification (NCBI taxonomy): domain Eukaryota; kingdom Metazoa; phylum Chordata; class Mammalia; order Pholidota; family Manidae; genus Smutsia; species Smutsia gigantea. The sequence continues at coordinate 77,778 of JAVSCE010004571.1, forward strand.
GGTTCTTTGAAAAAATAAACAAAATAGATAAACCCCTAGCCAGACTCATTAAGAGAAAAAGAGAATCTACACACATAAACACAATCAGAAATGAGAAAGGAAAAATCACGACGGACCCCACAGAAATACAAAGAATCATAAGAGAATATTATGAGAATCTATATGCTAACAAGCTGGAAAACATAGAAGAAATGGACAACTTCTTAGAAAAATACAACCTTCCAAGACTGACCAAGCAAGAAACAGAAAAACTAAACAGACCAATCACCAGTGACGAATTCGAATTGGTAATCAAAAAACTACCCAAGAACAAAACCCCTGGGCCTGATGGATTCACCTCTGAATTCTACCAGACATATAGAGAAGAAATAACACCGATTCTCCTTAAAGTTTTCCAAAAAATAGAAGAGGAGGGAATACTTCCAAACTCATTCTATGAAGCCAGCATCACTCTAATACCAAAACCGGGCAAAGACCTCACCAAAAAAGAAAATTACAGACCAATATCCCTGATGAACGTAGATGCAAAAATACTCAACAAAATATTAGCAAACCGAATTCAAAAATACATCAAGAGGATCATACACCATGATCAAGTGGGATTCATCCCAGGGATGCAAGGATGGTACAACATTCGAAAATCCATCAACATCATCCACCACATCAACAAAAAGAAGAACAAAAACCACATGATCATCTCCATAGATGCTGAAAAAGCATTTGACAAAATTCAGCATCCATTCCTGATTAAAACTCTCAACAAAATGGGTATAGAGGGCAAGTACCTCAACATCATAAAGGCTATATATGACAAACCCACAGCTAACATCATACTTAACGGCGAGACGCTGAAAGCTTTTCATCTAAGATCGGGAACAAGACAAGGATGCCCACTCTCTCCACTGTTATTCAACATAGTACTGGAGGTCCTAGCCACAGCAATCAGACAAAACAAAGACATACAAGGCATCCAGATTGGTAAAGAAGAAGTCAAATTGTCACTATTTGCAGATGACATGATACTGTACATAAAAAACCCTAAAGATTCCATTCCAAAACTACTAGAACTAATATCTGAATTCAGCAAAGTTGCAGGATACAAAATTAACACACAGAAATCTGTTGCTTTCCTATACACTAATGATGAACTAACAGAAAGAGAAATCAGAAAAACAATTCCATTCACAATTGCATCAAAAAGAATAAAATACCTAGGAATAAACCTAACGAAGGAAGTGAAAGACCTGTACTCTGAAAACTACAAGACACTCCTAAGAGAAATTAAAGAGGACACTAACAAATGGAAATGCATCCCATGCTCTTGGCTAGGAAGAATCAATATTGTCAAAATGGCTATACTACCTAAAGCAATCTACAGATTCAATGCAATCCCTATCAAACTACCAACAGCTTTCTTCAATGAACTGGAACAAATAATTCTAAAATTCATATGGAACCACAAAAGACCCCGAATAGCCAAAGCAATCCTGAGAAGGAGGAATAAAACAGGGGGAATTACACTCCCTGACTTCAAGCTCTACTACAAAGCCACAGTAATCAAGACAATTTGGTATTGGCACAAAAACAGACCCACAGACCAGTGGAACAGAATAGAAAATCCAAACATTAACCCAAACATATACAGTCAATTAATATTTGATAAAGTGCCTTGGATATACAATGGGGAGATGACAGCCTCTTCAGCAGCTGGTGTTGGAAAAACTGGACAGCTACATGTAAGAGAATGAAACTGGACTACTGTCTAGCCCCATACACAAAGGTAAACTCAAGGTGGATCAAAGACCTGAATGTAAGTCATGAAACCATAAAACTCTTAGAAAAAAACATAGGCAAAAATCTCTTGGACATAAACATGAGCAACTTCTTCATGAACATATCTCCCCGGGCAAGGGAAACAAAAGCAAAAATGAACAAGTGGGACTATATCAAGCTGAAAAGCTTCTGTACAGCAAAGGACACCATCAGTAGAACAAAAAGACATCCTACAGTATGGGAGAATATATTCATAAAAAACGTATCTGATAAAGGGTTGACATCCAAAATATATAAAGAACTCATGCACCTTAACAAACAGAAAGCAAATAATCCAATTAAGAAATGGGCAGAGGACATGAATAGACACTTCTCCAAAGAAGAAATTCAGATGGCCAACAGGCACATGAAAAGATGCTCCACATCGCTAATCATCAGAGAAATGCAGATTAAAACCACAATGAGATATCACCTCACACCAGTGAGGATGGCCAACATCCAAAACACAAACAACAACAAATGTTGGCGAGGATGTGGAGAAAAGGGAACCCTCCTACACTGCTGGTGGGACTGCAAATTAGTTCAACCATTGTGGAAAGCAGTATGGAGGTTCCTCAAAAAACTCAAAATAGAAATACCATTTGTCCCAGGAATTCCACTCCTAGGAATTTACCCTAAGAATGCAGCAGCCCAATTTGAAAAGGACAGATGCACCCCTATGTTTATTGCAGCACTATTTACAATAGCCAAGAAATGGAAGCAACCTAAGTGTCCATCAGTAGATGAATGGATAAAGAAGATGTGGTACATAAACACAATGGAATATTATTCAGCCATAAGAAGAAAACAAATCCTACCATTTGCAACAACATGGATGGAGCTAGAGGGTATTATGCTCAGTGAAATAAGCCAAGCCGAAAAAGACAAGTATCAAATGATTTCACTCATATGTGGAGTATAAGAACAAAGAAAAAAACTGAAGGAACAAAACAGCAGCAGACTCACAGAACCCAAGAACGGACTAATAGTTACCAAAGGGAAAGGGACTGGGGAAAATGGGCGGGAAGGGAGGGATAAGAGGGAAAAAGGGGCATTACGATTAGCAGATGTAATGTTGGGGGGGCACGGGGAGGGCAGTACAACTCAGAGAAGACAAGTAGTGATTCTATAGCATCTCACTACGCTGATGGACAGTGACTGTAATGGGGTTGGTGGGGGGGACCTGATGAAGGGGTAGTTTAATAATCGTAATATTGCACATGTAATTGTAAATTAATGATAATAAAATAAATTATATTAAATAAAAAAAAAAGTACTCACGGTTATATTATTTCAATTTGGCTGTATTTCATAATGAAATTTGGGAGGTTGAAGGAATATGTGACGTCCCCAAGGAGCTGGGAGTGACACATGTTTGGCGTTCTGGAGATTCTGATTTCTCTGAGGCCCTACATAGGATCCCACACCTGGAATCCTATGAGGCAGTGGCTCCTAATCATCGGAGTGCATCAAAATCCCCTGTGGGAGTTTTAGAACATCTGCGTATCAGGGACATCACCCTGGCAGGCCTGGGGTGGGACCTGGTTGTCTGTGGCTTTAAAAGCTCCCAAGGTAAGTGTATGTAGCCCCTTGGTTATGATCCACCACTACAAAAAATGAAATTCTCTGTTCACCAAGTGGGCCCACAACTAAAGAGCATCCGTCACACAGCTTTCTCAGGCTTCCTCTGGGGCCCTTCTTGCTTAGTAGTCCCCACACTCACCACCCTGAAAAAGCTGTAGGCAAAGTAATGGGTGTGATGGTGGTGCCTGCTGACAGTGGCACATTCACACACAGCCTGCAAGTGCACAGAGATCGGGCGTGATGACTTGTTGTGTCTCTTTCAGCTCATTGCATGGTGAAGGCAGTGATTAAGGTTGGGAAAGAAAAGAGGAGAACTTGTGAGAAACGTGGCTAAACCAGCTCTATTGCTGGAACTTTTCTGTTCCCTAATTTCTGGTGGAAGTCCCTCCCTCACTCAGTTCCCTCTTCTTGCTTTTCCTTTCTCCTCTCTCCATCCTTCACTCTTCTCGACCCCATCCTTTTTCCTCTGTAACTTTAAAATACGAACACAAAGACGTTGCAAACATAGCTGTATCTCTACCTCCTTCCTGTCCCATCCCTCCTATGCAGGCTTTGCAAGGCTATCCTGTCTGTTCCTTCTTGTAGGGTTCGTGGCCCTAGCTCAGGACCTACACAGATAATGGGGGCATAAATAAATTTAACTCAGTGGGCAGCCAGGTCAGGTTGAAGGTAAAAGGTAGATAGGGACATTTTTTTTGTCTCATCTAAAGATCAAGTGAAAGTTTTGACAGTTTCCTGTGGCCCTGAATATCCTACTGTAAGTGATTCTTTTTATACAGCAGCTACTTTTTCAAACATGTCACATATTTTTAAACATATAACCACTTGGAAGGTACCCAGTAGTGTCATTTATGGAGCTGATTTCAACTACTATAAAAAGTTGGCAGCTTTTTGCATACACAGTCTGTCTTAGTTTCCAGAACAGCTGGAAAAAAAATTACCTGACATTGGTATTTCTGAAGGAAGAAAGCTAAAATGGCCCATATTACCCCCTGGACCCCATGGGGCACCACATCAAACTACACATAGACCCATAAAGCGGCCACATCCGAGGGGTGGTCTGACTCCATCACCACTCTCCCCAGTCCTCGTGAGCAGTGTGTTACAATGTTTGTCTCGGCTTAGGACTCGATCTACAAAAAAATTACACACCATTTCACTGGAAGCTGCCATATACTGATTCTTGTGATAAACATCTGGAAATGTGTCCCAGAATTGGGGGAAAAAACATACCTTGGGCCACAGCAGAAGCAAAGCTGAAAATCATTGGCTGGCAAATCATATTTTAGACAGTGAATAATTATGTAGTGTATAAAATAATGAAAAAGGAATTTAAAGAAAGGTGATCTGTTTCCAAGAAAACAGAATAAGTGATTCCAAAATTAGTAGAGTTACTAACAGCATTTCCTATAGTGTGATCTTTAGAATACCAGTCCCATAAAAATGGTGTATTCAGACACACACGCACACACACACACACACACACACCACACACACCACACACACACACACACACACACACACCCCCACCACATCATCAACACCACTGTCAAATAAGATTGTGAAAGGCTGTGCATCACAGCTCCCTCTTGGAGATTTACTGTATCTTTTTAGCTCTGAGCTGTCCTACCATAAAGAAACCTACTTCATTTTGACTCACAGGGTTCGAAATATATGGGGCTGCACATAGTAACAGCTATTAACATTCTGTGGAGCTAGTACTCTAAAGTGCTGGCTCTCAAACTTCGGTTTCAGGACCCGTGTGTTAGTCTGGGTCCAGTCAGCACAAAGAAACCACACAGTTATTCGAACAGGATATGTTTACTATAAGGAATCATTAACTGTAATGTGGCATTGGCTTGTGAGATGTAAAGAAAATTTTAAAGAACGTAAAAGCAAGGCTGCTCTTGTTATGTCCGGATTGCAGTATCCTCAGAGACCAGAGACCACCAGGGAGACCGAGTCACGTATGCAAGAGCAAAGGGCGTTTATTACGGGCTTAAGCTCGGACCCCCAGCATTTCCACCTAGGTAGTGGAGGTGAGCTGAGAGCCCCGGACAAAGGCGGGGAGAATTTTTATGGGCGTTGGGAAAAGGGGGTTACAGGAAACTGGGACATGGACACAGCAATCCAATCATAGTTACACAACATTGCTGACGACAATTCCAGCCATACATATCATTTGGAGCATCCGTTACTTTTGGCGGGATCCAACCACAATATTTAAGGTATCTTTGAAATTAACCAATTACAGAGCGAACTTAGGGTCTTGTCTGATGACTAACAGTTAACTTTTACAGGGTCTTATCTATATCTCCTGCTCGCAGACCCCATTCTCAAGAATGTAGGGAGGCTTTCGGCTTCTCCTGATTGGATGGCAGGAGGGTGGTTACATGCTTTGGGCAATATGTAACTACCTGATACTTTCGAGGAGACTGAAACTTAGGCTTTCTAGTTTCTGAGGCTTCCTGAAGCCTGTCATGGCATTAGTTTGGTTCTTTCACTCTATGATCAGTAGAGCCCCCCACTGTGCAGATCAGACACAGACACTGTGGGAGGGCAGGGCCCTGGCTGACTGATGGGTGCCGAGCAGTTGCTGTGTGGCTGGTGGGACTTGCTGGAGAGCTGCCCTTTAGGGAGCTGGGGGAGGACGCATGTCAGTGAGATCTTCTGCTTCAGCAGTACCTGGGGAGGAAAGTGTTGTCTGCCGGGGGCGCCCATCAGGAGCTGGTGCTGGAGAAGCTGCCTGAGCTGCAGGGGTGGGTGCTGCAAAGGCTGCTCACAGTGCAGAATCCTTTTGGAAAGTTCACATCAGAGCCAGGAATTCAGTCCTGCTTCTGCAATGACTCTCTAGCTCCCACTTGGTAAAGGAAATCAATTTAAAGGCCCTGGATCCATTTTCATAGAGCAGGTCAGGAAGTAGGAAAACAGACCTGAAAGGCAATAAACTGAGAAGTGGCATAGTTGCAATGATTTGAAATTATATATTCATTCATTACTCAGTGGCTAATCTTCACTGGCCATTAGTCGCATGCCAGGCACGGATTATTACATCAGCATATTTAATCTTCATTCAAATCTGTGTGAAAGTACAATTAATACCCAATAACCATTTTACATATGGCAAAAACTAAGGCAGATAAAAGTTAAACCACTTGTCCAATGTCACAGAGCCAGTGAGTGTCAGATCTAAGATGCATACCTAGGCATGTGAGTTCAGAGTCTCTCTCTTTCATCTGAGAACAGGGAGCATTTTTGCTTTATGCAATGCTGTATCTGCAATGCTTGCACCAAGAGAAAATTCATAAATATTTACTGAATGTGTGGTTCAGTGTTTCTGACTTTGTACATTATTGTCCCTCATATAAGCCTTTTTAACACTTTTTTCTAATCATCCCCACCATGAAATTTCAATACCACAGATACACTTAACATAGATATAAAATATATATTTCTGTACTGTATGCATATCCATGCTTTATACATACAAAGAGCAAGATTCCTTCACCTACCCCTGAACCAGTTCTTGTTCCCTTGGTGTCTATTAACACTCTTGAGAAAGCTTAATGATAACTAATGCAAGTGGCAAGAATTCATCCTATGTGGGTCAGGTGGGTTACCCATGGACTCAAGAATGTTAACTTGGATAAAGTCATTTTACTTACCTCTGGGTCTCAGTTTCTAGGATCATTAGATACGTAAGTTCAAAAGTCTACAGGGTCCAAGTGTTGGGGGGAAGTCATTTCGGAGATTCAGGGAAGTCAGAGTATAAGGTGATTAGAATGAAAAAGCAAAGTAATAAAGACGCTTACCACTGGAAAAGCACAGAGACAAAACGTTGTTAAGTGAGAGTTTTTTTAAAAGCAAAAAGGTGCACACTCAGAGAAGGGGGAATGCGGGCTACCTCAGAGAAGAGGCCCCCCTAAGGTTTTGGGGCCTGGGGTTTTATAAGCAGTTGAGGATTTTCAAAGGGCTAGGGGTGTGGACTTGTTAAGTGGTCATCCTTGATGAGTCATTACATCTTTCTTTTGATTAGTTTTCCAGGTAATTCTGCAAAATTAGCATAAGAAATTTACTGCTGATTTCTTCCCAGAATAGCAGCTTTTTGGTTTGTGGGCATATCAATTAAGACCATTTGTCTCACCCCCTGGGGTGGTCTGAGTTATTATTTGGTAAACAGTATGTTAAGAATCTTACTTCTTAAATTCCTGGATTTTTTAAAAATGCAATTTTGGCTTTAAGGTGGAATTTTCCTGTCTTTATTATGGTGTTGATAGCTGGGCCTTTTAGCACGCTAAAGTAAATCTTACAATGGCATAATCTAATTGACACAGCGAAGACATGGGCT
>JAVSCE010004573.1:0-24709 GCA_032199065.1 Smutsia gigantea
CATCAACAAAAAAGAAGAACAAAAACCACATGATCATCTCCATAGATGATTAAAAAGCATTTGACAAAGTTCAGCATTTATTCATGATTAAAACTCACATCAAAATGGGTATAGACGGCAACTACTCAACATCATAAAGGCCATATATGACAAACCCACAGCTAACATCATACTTAACGGAGAGACGCTGAAAGCTTTTCATCTAAGATCGGGAACAAGACAGGGATGCCCGCTCTCTCCACTGTTATTCAACATAGTACTGGAGGTCCTAGCCACAGCAATCAGACAAAACAAAGACATACAAGGCATCCAGATTGGTAAAGAAGAAGTCAAATTGTCACTATTTGAAGATGACATGATACTGTACATAAAAACCCTAAAGATTCCATTCAAAACTACTAGAACTAATATCTGAATTCAGCAAAGTTGCAGGATACAAAATTAACACACAGAAATCTGTTGCTTTCCTATACACTAATGATGAACTAACAGAAAGAGAAATCAGAAAAACAATTCCATTCACAATTGCATCCAAAAGAATAAAGTACCTAGGAATAAACCTAACGAAGGAAGTGAAAGACCTGTACTCTGAAAACTAAGCAAGACACTCCAAGAGAAATTAAAGAGGACACTAACAAATGGAAATGCATCCCATGCTCTTGGCTAGGAAGAATCATTGTCAATGGCTACTACCTAAAGCAATCTACAAATTCAATGTAATCCCTATCAAAATACCAAGCTTTCTTTCAATGAACTGGAACAAATAATTCTTAAAATTCATATGGAACCACAAAAGACCCCGAATAGCCAAAGCAATCCTGAGAAGGAGGAATCAAACAGGGGAATTACACTCCCTGACTTCAAGCTCTACTACAAAGCCACAGTAATCAAGACAATTTGGTATTGGCACAAAAACAGACCCACAGACCAGTGGAACAGAATAGAAAATCCAAACATTAATCCAAACATATACAGTCAATTAATATTTGATAAAAGTGCCTTGGATATACAATGGGGAGATGACAGCCTCTTCAGCAGCTGGTGTTGGAAAAAACTGGACAGCTACATGTAAGAGAATGAAACTGGACTACTGTCTAACCCCATACACAAGAGTAAACTCAAAATGGATCAAAGACCTGAATGTAAGTCATGAAACCATAAAACTCTTAGACAAAAACATAGGCAAAAATCTCTTGGACATAAACATGAGCGACTTCTTCATGAACATATCTCCCGGGCAAGGGAAACAAAAGCAAAAATGAACAAGTGGGACTATATCAAGCTGAAAAGCTTCTGTACAGCAAAGGACACCATCAGTAGAACAAAAAGACATCCTACAGTATGGGAGAATATATTCATAAAAAACGTATCTGATAAAGGGTTGACATCAAAAATATATAAAGAACTCATGCACCTTAACAAACAGAAAGCAAATAATCCAATTAAGAAATGGGCAGAGGACATGAATAGACACTTCTCCAAAGAAGAAATTCAGATGGCCAACAGGCACATGAAAAGATGCTTCACATCGCTAATCATCAGAGAAATGCAAATTAAAACCACAATGAGATATCACCTCACACCAGTGAGGGTGGCCAACATCCAAAACACAAACAACAACAAATGTTGGCGAGGATGTGGAGAAAAGGGACCCTCCTACACTGCTGGTGGGACTGCAAATTAGTTCAACCATTGTGGAAAGCAGTATGGAGGTTCCTCAAAAAACTCAAAATAGAAATACCATTTGACCCAGGAATTCCCCTCCTAGGAATTTACCCTAAGAATGCAGCAGCCCAATTTGAAAAAGACAGATGCACCCCTATGTTTATTGCAGCACTATTTACAATAGCCAAGAAATGGAAGCAACCTAGTGTCCATCAGTAGATGAATGGATAAAGAAGATGTGGTACATATACACAATGGAATATTATTCAGCCATAAGAAGAAAACAAATCCTACCATTTGCAACAACATGGATGGAGCTAGAGGGTATTATGCTCAGTGAAATAAGCCAAGCCGAAAAAGACAAGTATCAAATGATTTCACTCATATGTGGAGTATAAGAACAAAGAAAAAAACTGAAGGAACAAAACAGCAGCAGACTCACAGAACCCAAGAACGGACTAATAGTTACCAAAGGGAAAGGGACTGGGGAAAATGGGTGGGAAGGGAGGGATAAGAGGGAAAAAGGGGCATTACGATTAGCAGATGTAATGTTGGGGGGGCACGGGGAGGGCAGTACAACTCAGAGAAGACAAGTAGTGATTCTATAGCATCTCACTACGCTGATGGACAGTGACTGTAATGGGGTTCGTGGGGGGGACCTGATGAAGGGGTAGTTTAATAATCGTAATATTGCACATGTAATTGTAAATTAATGATAATAAAATAAATTATATTAAAAAAAAAAGACACTGAAAAATGGAAGACATCTTGCATTCATGGATTGGAGACTAAATATTGTTAAGATGTCAATACTACCCAAAGAGATTGACAGATTCAGTGCTGTCCCTATCAAGACCCCAACGAAATTTTTTGCAGAAACAGAAATATCCATACTAAAATTCATCTGAAATCTAGAAGGACCCCAAATACCCAAAATAATCCTGAAAAAGAAGAACGAAGTTGGAATGTCATAGTAATGAAAAGAGTGGTGCTGGCATAAAGACCAGTGGAATAGACTATAGAGCCCAGAAATAAACCCTTACATATAAGGTCTGTTCATTTTTGACAAGGGTACCAAGACCATTCAATGAGGAAAGGACAGTCTTTTCAACAAATGGTGCTGGGAAAATGGATATCCACAAGCCAAAGAATGAAGTTGAAGACCTTTAACTTACATTACAAGCAACAATCAAAAATTAATTCAAAATAGATCAGAGACCTATGTAAATGTAAAAGCTAAAACTATAAAACTCTTAGAAGAAAACTTACAGGAAAAGTTTCCCAACACTGAACTTGGCAATGATTTCCTAGACGTGACAGCAAAAGCCGAGACAACAAAAAACAGATAGGTTGATCTTCATCAACATAAAAACCTCTGTGCCTCAAAAGACACTATCGACAAGGTGAGAGGCAACCCATAGAATGGGAGAACCTGTCTGTAGATCATATATGTGACAAGAGGTTAATATTCAAAGTGTAGAAAGAACTCCTATAACGCAACAACAAACCCCAAATCAATATGGGCAAAGGGCTTGACTACACATTTCTCTGAAGAAAATATACAAATACCCAATAACCAAATGAAAAGATGCTCAATACCACTAACCATTAGGGAAATGCAAATCAAAACCACGAGACACCACTTCACACCCATTAGGATGGCCATTATTTAAAAACAAAATCAGAAAATAACAAGTACTAGCAAGGATGTAGAGAAACTGGAATCTTTGCTGATGGTGAGTAAAATGGTTGCACCTGCTATGGAAAAGTGTGGTAGATTCCTCAAAAGATTTAAAATAGAATTACCATAGGGTCCAGCAATTCTTGTGGATATACACCCAAAGGAACTGGAAGGAGGGTCTCAAAGAGATATTTGCACACCCATGTTCATAGCAGCATTATAAGGAACAGCCAAAAAGTGGAAGCAACCCAAGTGCCCACCGATGGGTGAATGGGTCTGTCATACAACATATGGTATAACTATATGATGGAATATTATTCCACCTTAAAAAAGAAGGAAATCCTGCCATTTGTGGCGACATGGATGAACCTGGAGGGCATTATGCTAAGTGAAATAAGCCAGCCACAAAAAGACAAACACTGTGATTCTGTTTATATGAAATGACTTAGAATAGCTAAACTCATAAAGACAGAGCAGAATGGAGGTTGCCAGGGGCCGGGGGAGGGGGAATGGGGGTCAGTGTTTAATGGGAGCAGAGTGTCAGTTTGCAAGATGAAAAGATTTCTAGAGATGGAATGTGATGAGGGTTACACGACAATGTGAATGTACTTAATACCACTGAACTGTACCCTTAAGAATAGTTAAGATGGTAAGTTTATGTTATGTGTATTCTAACATATTTTTTTTAATGGTTAAAAAAAAATGGAAAAAAACAGGCTAAACAGGACACATTTGAGGGCCAGATCTAGTCTGCCAGTCTGTGGCCTCTGAGCACAGTTTTTTAAGGTTGTGTCTTGAGGTGCACGGGCAGTAGCGTGGGGCGCAGTCTGGGCACGTGTAACACTGACAAGAGCATCGGGAGCATGGAGGCCACTGCCCCATGGATATCCAAATGAAGAGGGAGCACCAGGCCACCAGAACTCCCAATACCGGGGAGAGTCATCTGGACTAGCCACAGCCTCCCTCAGTCACTGGACCAAGAGCAGTGGCCTCTGTAACCTGGGTCAGCAGGGTGCCTAGGACTGATAACCTTTGGCCTGAGAGCTCCCCCAGGGAGGACAGTGAGCTCCCGGGAAACACAAACATCTCCACCTGACACTTATTAATGGGGAGGCCGGAAAGGACTTCTGCAGCCCCTACAAGCCCAGGTTCCCAGCAATTGGATGTATGGTCTGAGTGACACCCACAGAGCCCTCGGTTTTAACTCTAGGCCGCACTGCCTTTCAGGAAGTGCCGCATGGGAAAACAGCCACATTCAGAAGATGAACCAGGACGAGGCTGGGGCTGAGGTGCCATGAGAACAAGGTGGTGTGCACCCCACGATGGGCTTTTCTGAGAGAAGCAACATTTAGAAGACCAGCAAGGCCGATCTGTATTAAACCATGGTGAGGCTGCACAGCGCACGGAGGAGCCACCTTGCTAGGCACTGCACTGCACAGTTTCCCATCCACTTTTCCATCCAGGCTCACACTGATCTGCCCAGTAACCATGAAGCAACATTTAAAAGCCCCAGTTTAGAGACTGGCACATGAAGGCTCAAAGAAGTGACTTCCTACAGCTGCCCAGCTGGCAAGCGGCACAGCCAGGACTGGAATCCTGCCCACATGATTCCAAACCCAAAACTCTTCCCAGTAACAGTGGTGGTGGCGGAGGGCAGTAACATCGGTAACAATCATCTCAGCAGGTACTGTGCTTACGTCCATTTTATAGATGAGGAAACTGAGGTGCAGAGTGGTAATTAACCAGCCCAAGGTCACACAGTGGATGAGTGATACCAAAGCCAGGATTTGGACCTGGCCGCAGGCCCATGTGCTCGGCCACGGCTTCATAGGGTCGGACCCTCCGCAGAGCAGCTCAGGGCCCTGGAGCTTTCAGGTGCTCCTCCTGAGAAATTTTCAGGGAAGAGCCGGCAGTCAGAAAGTTTAAGGGTAAAAGGCGAGCAAAGACCAGGAACCATTCTCAAGTCTTGAAATTGTCGCCTTCAACTTCCCCTCTAAAAAGTAGGTAGATTTTGCTAATTAAAGGAAAAAAATGTTTAAAAAAAATTCTGTTCAAAGTCTCACAAGGCCACATAGTTATGATTTCATTTATATGAAATGTTCAAAAAAGGCAAATCCATACAAACAGGAAGCAGATCGGTGGTTGCCGGGGGTTGTGGGGGAGGGGAGGGGAGGGGCCGCTTTAGAGTGATGGAATGTTCTGAGATTAGGTGGCGGTGATGGGGACATCTCGGTCCTGATACACTGAAGATGATTGAACTATACACCTTGAAGGGGTGAATTTTACGGTGTGTGACTTACATTTCAGTAAAGCTCTTAAAAAAAAAACTTATTTCAAAAATGAAGTGCCTGATGGAGAAAGACAAGTGCCAAATGATTTCCCTCCTTTGTGGAGTATAACAACAGAGCAAAACTGAAGGAACAAAATAGCAGCAGACTCAGAGACTCCAAGAAGAAACTAGTGGTTACCAAAGGGGAAGGGTGTGGGAGGGCGGGTGGAGAGGGAGGGAGAAGGGGATTGAGGGGTATTATGTTTAGTACACATGGTGTGGGGGGTCACGGGGAATACAGTGTAGCACAGAGAAGGCAAACAGTGAATCTGTGGCATCTTACTACACTGATGGACAGTGACTACATTGGGGTATGGGTGGGGACTTGATAATATGGGTAAATGTAGTGACCACATTGTTTTTTCATGTGAAACCTTCATAAGAGTGTATATCAATAATACCTTAATAAAAAAGAAATGAAGTGCCTGAACAGTCTAAACTGGGGAAGGTCAGGGAAGGTCAGGGAAGGAGGAGCTGCGCCATGGGCCAGACCTGCGTCCTGGGGGTGGGCCCTGGTCTGGCCCCACAGGGCCATACCTCGTGCCAAGCCTTGTTTCTGCCCTTATGCTCATGTTGCTCCTCCTGTCTCAGTCCCTTTGCACTGACCATTCCTGCAGTTCAAAAGGCACTTCCTCTGCTCTGTGCCAGACGGCAACTCCAGCGCCACTCTCTTGGGGAGGCTGTCCCTGACAGGGCCTCATCTCCCTGTGGTCTCAGCCCTCATGCCCTGAGTGCACACCCACCTACAGAGCCCTTCTTACCCTTCCAACTTTACATGCGAGCATGTAACAAATGTCTGTCATGCCCTAGACTGCAGCCTCCACTGGCCAGGGTCCACCCATCCAGCTGGGCATCTCTAGTGGTCAGCTTAGTTCCCATTACCTACCAGGCACCACAGCAAACATATGAAGGAGGAAAGAAGGTGGGCCCCACAGGAGGCAATGGTGATATGAAGCTGGTGTGTCACACCCTGCCTTCAGGAACCCCTGTTGGTGGGGCAGACCAGTCCAGACCGGCAAACAGAGGGGCCGGCGTATAAGAGGGAGCCACAGGCACTGGGCATGCCCCAAGTCTGCCTACACGACTCAGCAAGGGGCTGGGCTCAAGACAGACAATTCTTAAGAGGAGGACACACTCATAAACTGAGAAAAGTGCTGCATTTAACATGTACATAAAAATAATCTGCTGCCCCTGGAACTGGGAACAAGGCGGAGCATTCAGTGATGTTCCCTCAACCAGAAGGTCTGCGTGCTGGCTAGTCACAGAGAAAGAACTTGGCCCTACCTGAAGGCAGACTTTCAACAGGGCGCCCAGAGCCCTGAACTCAGGGCAGGAGCCAGTGTGGGGATGAGGCGGAGGAGGGGACCTTAGGCAAGTGGGGAGAAGTCAGAGACAGGCATGAGACAGACACTGACAATGGTGTGGTGAGCTGGACCCCAGAAAAGGGGCCTCAGGGCCTGCCGGAGCTGGCAAAGAAGACGGAAACACCAGAGGAGGGCCAGTGGTCAGCCCCTCAGAGCATGTGGCTCAGGGTCCAGAAGTCCTCCTGGCCAGCCAATGAAGGAGACAATGCCCACCAACATAACCTTCGGCCCGCCCTGGCTTCCAGAGGTTTGAAAGCACCCTTGTCCCAATGCACCGGCATCAGCCTCTCCTCTCCTGCCAGTTTTCTGTGGGATGATCTGTGCAGTAGTACTGTCCACTTGAACTGTCCAATCCAGGGCACCAAGGGAGAGGGGGAAGACTCAGGGCAGGAAACAGCCCCGTGCCTTCCTGCTCCACTCAAACCTATACACACAGCCCATCACTTCTGGAGAGTGAGGCCCTGGCCCCTGGTAGCCATGAGGAATGGGACATAAGGACATAAGGATAACCAGGATGCGAGACCAGGCCTCTGATTCTTACCACCTTGCCCTCCCATGCATTCCTGAGCCAGGAGAAGAGACCCCATCTGTCTGTTATGCTGGTGGCCTCGTGGGTTCTAGGTGCTGCAGGTGAAGTCCTCCTACCTGCTTCACTCTGGATGGTGACCTCAGCCCAGCCCATCCTCCCCAGGTACCTGGTTCTGCAGCTGGGTGGATGTGATTGGCTGGTCACTGTCTTGGAGGGCCAGCCTCTCCTGTAGGGCCGCCAGCTCCTCCTGTAGCCGGGCTTTCTCCTCCTGCAGCTGGGACATGGCCTCCACCATCCTATGCACCACGGGGGCCGCACCTGGCGGCCCCGACAGGCTCGAGCACCTCCTGCTGCCAAAGAGCCGCCCACCTATGAGCAAAGTAGTGGCCAATCAGCAGGGCAGCAGAGGAGCCACTCTGGCCTAGAAGAGGAGGGCCTTCATGGCCGAGTGGACCACAGGGGATGGGGTGGGAATGCAAGCAGAGGGGACAAGGGAGCTGGGCAAGGGCTGGGGGCAGCAGCAGCCTGGGTTAGCCAGGAGCCTCCAGGGCCTGCCTCAGAGGAAGCCACTTTAGCAGGCAAGCTTCTGGGGGACAGAACTGCCTGGATCAGGACTTAGGAAAGCAACTTGCACTCTATACTTCCCTCCAAGCATATGTTCTAGGTCTGATGGCAATACCCTCTCCATGGCCAGCCTGCAAGGAAACAGCTGAGAAAGACATGCCTTCAGGAATGTCTCAGATAGACAGTTGAGGAATCTGAGGTTCTCTGCCTGGATAACGCTATTCCTGGGGAAACATGGTTTCTTTAAACCCCATACCATCTCCAGAGTACAGAAGAGAGGCAGAGGCTCCCCAGCCTGCCCTCTGCCCTCCACGGGAGTGGTCACCTGCACAGGGAGAGTGATCAAAGGGAGGGGGTGCGTGTGCAAGGGACAGACAGCCCAGGACATGGAGACAGACACAGCATATGAGCGGGAAGACAGCCAGGCCCACTCCGGGACAGACACCTGAACCAGTGGGATTGAGCACGGTGACCGCACAAACACGAGGAAGTATTAAATACCAGGATGGGCAGGACCTCAGCCTAGTCCTCCTCTTCCCACAGCCTTCCACTGTCCTGTCACCAGGAGCAGGAGAGAGGTGACAAACAAAGACATAGAATCAAGGCCTATGAGTTGCTAATAGGGTCTGGGATGCTTGTCACAGCTTGCATCAAGGACACCAAGAATGGCCATGGTCTCAGCAGATGGGGAGGTGGCAAGGAGCTGGGGGTGAGGATGGACAGAGGAGAGGATGGAAGGGCAGGGGATTCACCTGTCCCTTCAGGCAGGGGTCAAACTGGGTCCCAGCCAAAGCCCTGAGAGGCAGAAAGAAGTGTTTAAGAGTGAAGCACGAAGCATGGCATCTGCTGGCCACGAGCCTCTACTCTACCTTGGAGCACCAGGGCTTCTGGGCCCCCCACACTAGGTCCCTGGGAGCCACAGCCCTGTGTAGGCAAGACTGGGGGACTCCCCAACTTTGTGGACAAAGCCAACTGGCCCTGAAGTCACACACGCCACTCCAGCTTCCACCCACTGGGAGGCAGCAAGTGCCCTCCCTGAGACTGCAGAGCAGCGGAAAAGCAGCTTCAGGCTGGCTGGGATGTCTCGGCACTGTCCCCAGGAGGGGCAGACTGCAAGAAGCCCAGCTCCTATTCCAAAGAGAGCAGGAAGGGCACACTCAGGCTCGCTTTTCTCTTCCTCCAACCCCTTGGAATAGCTTCGACTCAATACCCTTTAGAGAGCTGGAGCAGGAAATACACTGGTTGGCTAGCAGCCCTGGCTGTGCTGGCCTGCACATGACACAGTGCACATGTCACATACAGTTGGCCAAGCTTCTGCTGTCTGTTCTAGAGAGAGTAAGGTCAGATGGATGCTTCTGGGCCTGCACACGAGGCTGCCGTGAGCAGCATGTGACCAGCACAGCCCTCAGCAATTTGGAGATGGCCACAGTGTGGCTGGGAAAGCACTGGAGTCCAGGCCCTGAGAGCTGGTTCTGTCACCTAAGAGATGTGCAGGAGGGACCCCTCAGGATCTTCCTTTGTGAAATGCGGACAACAGTGCTTGTCCAAAGAAGCCACCTTGGGAAGGGAGCCTGGAACCCAGGAGGGATGCTCAGGAGCGAGTGAGATTGATCCAACACATCACACGGCTGGAATGAGACAAGGAATGCCCTTCCCATCCAGGATACTGCTCACAGCACAGCGGCTCCAAGCCACCTCAGAGCCCATGCCCAGTGGGGTGCGCCTCGACCTCAGCACGGTGCCCACGTAACTGGGGAGCTGAAAGGGGGCCTGGGGAGCACCTGCTGGGTGAGAAAAGACACTAAAGAAGGTCAGAGGAGAAGAAGCTAAAGTAGGTCAGAGGAGAAGGGAGGGAAGGTGAGAGTGAAGGGGTGGGGGACTGAATGGGCCCTGGCACCCAGGAGGCTGCATGCCTCTTAGCAGGTCACTTGTCAGTGCAAGCTTTCCAGACTGGGCCTCAGACATCCCACTGGGCACTGCCCCTCATGGGCAGTCAGCCTCAGGGGCATGGAGGCCCGGCCCTGGCCCCCTGACAAGCATCAGTCCTTGGTCTTGACTGGAATTGGCCTCTCTAATCTCGGCAAGTTCGGAGAGCCCACCTGATTGGTTGAACGATGCCTCCATCCCAAGGCCTGTCTGCCCATCCCTCCGCAGACCCCAGCACCTGCCCTGAACACAGACCATCCGGGCCCAGGCGGCAAACATGGCAAACACGGCTCTGTACAACCTCAGGGCAGAGCGGCTCCTTCCACCGCCAAGGTCAGACATGCACTCAACCTCTGGAGACAGAGGGGGAAAGCAAAAGAAAGACCCACTCCTTTTCTCCACATGCTCTTGGTCTTCCCTTTGGACTCCTGATTACTGCTGCACTCAGGCTTCCTTCTGGGAACCCCACAGAAGAGGCCCATAGAATATTCCAGAACCATTCAGCCTTGCCAGAAAAAAGTGGAGCCACCGGCATCTCTTTCCCAGCCGGGAGGCAGCAGAGTGAAGCCCCGTCCTAGGGCCTTTGGGTCCCCAGTGGACCCAGATACAAGAGTGGAGGGTCAGGCCTCTCTCTGCAGGCGGTGGCAGCTTTGAGGCTACCGCCGTTGCCCTGCTTTTGATAGGTGCTGGGGAAAGACAAAAAGCAGGGAAATTCAACCCCAACCCAAGCTGGCCAAAGCCTCTTATCACTGGGTGGGGCCCCAGTGGCACTGGGAGGAGGGTGCCCCTGGAGTAGGGATGGACAGGCTGGGTCTCTGAGCTCCATGTCAAGACAGCCAGGGCTGGGCTGGGCCACCTCCAGGTGAGAAGGATAGTGTGTGGGGACAGCTCAGATGCCACAAGAGCCTCCCCTCCAGCACCGGCTTTGGCTAGGGCTGTTCCAGGTCAGGGGGCAGACCTCCTTTACCTGTCTTCTCTATATTCATGGTGCCACCAGCTTCCTGGGCCTCCCGGTCTCGCCTGGGGGCCAATGCCTGCCTCTTCAGGAGCTTCTCTTCTTTTGTCCCCTGACTCTTGCTCTTGCACCCCTTGTCCAGCAGGGCCTGCTGCCAAGACACAACCAGAGTCCTCACGTGAAGGAGGCTGCAGTGGGGAGGGAAGCCTCCGAGCCTGAGGATGGGGGAGCTCCTGGGGCTGGCGAGGACCCCGGACCAGTGCATCCGTCTCTCGCTGTATGGGTGGGTGGGGACAATAAGGCCTGGAGTCTGGAAACAATGTGCCCAGATCCCACGGCAAGATGGTGGAAGTGTGTTCTCCTGGCTCCTACTGGCAGCCGCTTTTCTGCACCAGTGAAAACGATTCTCGGGCAAAAAGAGTCCTCAGGTGAAGCTTGCTTGGCCATCCCTGTGGGCTCTGTGGGACCCGAGTCTCCAGCGCAGAGGTCTGCTCCCGTCACCCCACCAGGCACGCGACAATCTCAGGCAACTCCTCTGACGGTGGCAGCTGCCCCTGCCTCCAGATGGCACCAGCCTGGCACTGCCAAGGATGGGGAGCACAGGTCCATACACACAGGGGACGGTCATGGCCCACCGCACTCCCACCACGGCTACCCGGGACAGGGGGACCCCATCTCTCCTGGTCAAGGAAGGACAAGGCAAAGGAGGCCGAAGTAGAGCAGACGGTGAGCAGGCGGGAAGAGGGAAGGCAGGGGCCAAAAGAGGGTCTCATCCAGAGAAAACGACCTGCAGCTCACACAGCAAGACACCCAAGGCGAGCAGCAGAACTACACATAAAGTGCAATCCCACTTCAGAGTAACAGAAATAAAACAGGTCTCGAAAGAACATCTGGGGAAATAGACAGTGATTCTATCTGGGATGTTGGGTGATGGAGCGGCAGCTAAGAGGAGGTATACTCATCATTCAAACTTTTTTGGGAACATAAAGAAACTTAATGGAGAGAATGTGGAAGAATGTGGGAAACATCTCATTTTGAACTTTTTGGCATTTGCATTTTTAGCCTTATAAGGATCCACAGCGTTCTGTTTTGTTTTTTCACATCGACAGAAATTATCTGGGAGGAGAGATTAGCAACAGGTTTCTGTGTGTCTTTGTGCCTGCCATATTTGAAACAAAAGGCAAATGTTATGTTTTAAAAAATGCTCTGAATTTAGAGTCAGAAAGGCCTATGTGTGAGGCCTGGTGCTGCCTCATGTGAGCTGTGTGACGGTGGGCAAGTTACTTACCTTCCCTGAAGCTTCACTTTCCCCATCCTTAAAATAGAAAACACTAATTACCACCTGCATCAGGGAGCTGGTGTGGAGAGCGACAGGTAACTTAGGTACTCAAAGTGTCTGGCACACAGTAAGAGCTCCGTATCAGGTAACCGTTAGTGTTAAATATTATTTCTGCAGTCTTCATTTTTTTCTTTTTTACTTTTATAATCAGAAAGCCAACAAAGAGAATCGAAAAGAAGAGAAAAACAACATCAGCAGGCTTGTTCGTTCCCCATGTCTGGCTCCCTCTCTCTCAACCCCACGTTCCACTTGAGAAGGGAAGGTGGTGAGCATAACCCCACATATTCAGGAACATTCCCCCGACTTTATTTTGTCCCCACCCTTTGACCAACTGCCACACCATCACGAGCAGGCTTGTCAGTGGCGGCGGCAATGGTGGCAGCTGGAAGTTTCCATTTGCCGACCAGAGCAAAGGTTACACTATTTCTGGCCTGTGTGCCAAGCCACAGGAAGGGCAGACAGGCCCCCGGGGGGTTGGGAATTTCTGCAGTGCCCCGGAGGGAGCGTCTCAGGTTTTAACTGCTTGAGAGGCTTCGGGGGAGGGTCACAAAGCCCACTGGGTCACCTCACTGTGCCTGGGTCCCTGCTTCAGCTCCACATTCCTGACCTCAAAACACCTATAAATAAACATAACGTTGCTTCGTGGGGCCCAGAAAGACAAGAGCATGGAAACTGGTTGCTGGCAGGAGATCCTCAGAGATCTCAGCACATGGACCACAACCAACACCCCATAATCAAAACTCAAGAACAGAGCCACCGCCCAACTCAAGGCAGTCGGTTTCTGACCACCTCCCAATTTAACTACCAATGGGTTAAGTCAGGGGAAAAAATGGGTTCTCTGGTTTCTTTAACTATTCCTGCACTAGGCCTACTTTTCTCTCTCAGATCTTACAGATAAAAGGAGGCCTGCTTGGTTCAGTTTTCAGATGAATTACACAAGAAGGTCCGAGAAAAACTTTGAAGCCCAAGATTGTCCCTGAAGCAATGCAAGCATTGGGCCCATGTTCAGATCAGAGCTGGGGCCACAGGCCACCTGGTCCCAGGACTTGGTCTGCACAAGGGAGGACATGCCCCAAGAGCACCCGTCCGGCCTTCCATTTGCATGTGTTCTTCAAGGAGGGTCCTCCCGAGCACAGTCTTTCTTGGGGGGTGCTTGGCAAACCCCAGATCACTCTGGTCCTTCTTCCCCTTGCATTCATATATTTGTGATCATTTGGTTACTCTCTGGTGCCCCTCCAGACTGTCAGGTCTGGTTCCTTGCTGCATGCCAACACTGAGCACAGCACCTGGCACAGAGTGGGCACTTCATAAACATCTGTTAACAAATGCATTCATTTAAAAAGTGCAGAGTCTGTGCTGTTTTGAAGTTACTCAAAGCTACAGCTGCATGAATGCACAGATATGTAAGGAGCTCATGGCCATCAGAAATAATACAGGGGATTGGTTAATTTATGGTAAACCCTGCAGCAGACTATCAGGCAGCAGTTTAGAAGAAGTTTAAAAGAATGGGGTCGTTCTCTACATACTGACGCACAGGAAGAAAGCACCAAGATTTACTGTTGAGGGAAAGAGCTGTTTACAGAATTGTATGTAATAATAAATATAAAAATCGTATAAATATAATTAAGTGGTTATTTAGGAAAGACAGACACCAAACTCTTAACAGTGGGTTTCTCAGACACAGGACTACAGGTGGCACTCAGTTTCTAGATATTACATCTCTGCCCTGTGTGAGTTTTCTACACCATACATTATAAAGTTCATCATGTTTAGTGGTTCAGATCCCCACATGCTGTGTGACCCATAGCAAGTTACTTAACCTCTCTGAGACTCCATTACTTCATCCATAAAACTCAGACAAAACAGTAACTGTGCCTTGAGATTGTTATGAGGATTATGAGGAGTGATGTGAGCTATATAATACATGGCACCGTGTCTGGTACAGTGTTCAATAAATAGCTGTTATTACTGCTATCATTACATATTATTTTTACAACCAAACATACGTGAAGTTTGTCTTTTGAAAGTCACTTAGTGATAACTGCAAGAGAAAAAGAACCCCAGTTTTGGCAAAGCCCTCAGTCTAGCTTTGGATTCCCAACTTTAAATGAGGAAATATTGGTATTGCCCTGTGGACTTACAGGCCCAAGTGGGAATAAACAGCTACCCTAAAACTTGCTGTCCTCCTGGTGGCTTCTTAGCCAAGGTCCCGCATTTCCCACTTTAACACCTCAGCCAGGGTGTGGCTGAAAAGCTTCTGTCATCTCCTGAGAGATTTTCCCCAAGATAACCTAATAAAGCAAATTGCTCCATCCATGCCGGCTCAGGGCAGGCTGCGAGGAGCTTAGCAAAGAGGCACCGGCGGGTCCCTGGAGCTCTCTGGGGGCCTGTTTCCCTGGAGGACCCAGCTGCTGGCGATCAGAGGGCTGAGGTTCACCCAGCTCAACTCAGCCCCTCACGTTTCTGCAGGTCCCAGTGCTTACCTGCACGGTCAGGTAGAGCCTGTGGGGGCTCCCAGGGCCAGCCCAGTCCACGCTGAGGGCTCGGCACTGAGCCAGGGCCGGGCGAGCTGCACTTCGGGTGCCGGCGTCCTCGTCACTGCCGGCTGGGGTGTCTTTTCCACGCCCTGTCCCAGGACAAAGATAGGTGAGATGCTCAGACTACTGGCCAGGGCTGAGGCTGGGCTCTGCTTTCACACACTCTGGGCCGGCCCAGGCACAGCCAGGAGGGACTCATCCGCTCTCACACACCTGCCCAAAATGGAGGGAAGTCCTGGCTCCACGCAGGGGCTGTGTTCCTTTCTTACCAAGAGATGCCCCAAGATTCTTTTCAGGAGGGCACCCAAGGCCCTGAGGCCCGGAGGAGGAGCCACTGGCCTCCAGAGTGGCTTGTGGGTCTAGCACTTACTCATGAGCACCTTCTAAAGACAGCAGTGGAAGGAAGCTGAAGCCAACCTGCTGCTCTAACCTTCACAGGACGGCACCCCAGGGGCCTCGGCTTTATTACCAAGGCTGCCTCTAGGTGGCAATTTCTCCGCTGCCTTCATAAAGACCAATCCCATGCTGGGTGGCCTGTTCCCTCCAGCCTCCAAAAGCATATTCAGAACCAGCTAAAGCACATCCCCCTGAGCCTCTGACACACTGCCTTCCTCACTGGATGGGGGGAGCTGACTGTGGCATGGACGCCTCATCTACCCCACCTCTACTCTACCACAGCCTGTGAGGTCAGGGGACAGAAGAGGGGGCTCACCGCACAGGGGCAAGCTGCAGAGCTGCTACTCTGGGGTGCAATTATATCTTAATGCCAGCACCAGGCCAAGTGCTTTCCAGGCCCTAATGCCCTTCTCAATCCTCAGTTTCTTTGTCAATAAAATGGGTATAAGGAACCAACTTCACAGTCCTGTGGCAAGGGTTAAATGGAATGACACCCATAAGTGTTCACTCAGTGCCAGGCATGCAAAGAGTGGCCACAAATTCAGGCCCTCAGCTCCTCCCAACAACCCTGAGACGTAGGAACTGGAGGCCCAGAGGGTTAATAAGATGCCCAGCAGTACACAGAGCCTGTAATAGAGCCATCCTATTCCATGGGCTGACCCACCCTCTGCTGGCCTACCGTTTTCAAAGAAGCTGTAAGAGGGGTTGGGGACAGAGGGACCCAGGGGCAACCCTACCCAGTGGCAGGCACTATGCTTAGCATTTCACACACAGGATTTCACTTGACTTTTTCTTAAATTTTAAAAGTGGGTAAGTCTATATGGTCATATAATCCTAATAACACTCATTTAATAAACCAATATGCACACTTGTGCACACACATACACTAACAAGACTGGAAGGAACTATATAAAATCTTCAGTGATAAGCCTCTAGGTGATTTATTTATTTCTTTTTTATACTTTCATCTGCTTGAGGTTTTTCTCCCTTTTAGTTTTCCAAGAGAATATGTTTTTGTTTTATGCTTCTTTTCTTTTAAATCAAAAAGCAATACTCATTCGTATTACATTTAAATCCTTAGGACAACCTTGTGGGGAAGAGACCATCTTCAGCCCCTTCCAGAAAGTTGGAGCTCCCTGACCCAGAAGCCCAAGTTTTCCCCAGAGGCCCCCAGGGTCATCCCCAGCCTCACTGTCCCCCACAGAAAGATTCTGGAGGCCATCACTCTGGCTGCTACCAATGATTGCAAAAGGGTGGTGAGAGAGAGGGAACTGAACAGGAGTTTGCTGTGTGCCCCCTCTGGGCCTCAGTTTCCCCTTCTGTACACTGAAGGGCTTGGACCTGATGGGGGACTCTGTTGGAGGACGTTTGCTAGCTCAGACATGCTGGTAATCTAAACCCCTTTCCCTGTAGGCTAGGAGAAACAGACAGCACACCTTGAAGGCATCTTGTCTGAAGACCTCTCATTCCCCCCCACACTCCAGGATGCAGGGCCCCAAGCAGAGACAGAGCTGGGGAGACAGTCACCAGGCAGCTCCCCAGACCCGTTGATCCAGCCCCCACCTGGAATCAGAGGAGCCTCTCACTTGACGTTGGAGGCACCAGGAGACATGACCCAGAAAGAAGAGCTGGTGTTGACAGCTCCCCTAGGGGGCCCGCGGGGGCCCAGGCTGGGGGACACCACTGCCCACCTGCTGTTGGGGCCCCTACAGAAACCACCCTGGATGGTGCCAAAAACCGGGTGCATGCCACCCAAACCCGCCAGGCCACGCTGGGGGCAGCCTCGTCCACTCCCCTTGCCGTCTGCGGGCCAGCCTGGGCAGAATCAAGTGTCAGGGCCGCGCGGCGCCGGGCAGCCACTTCACCTACCTTGTTTACCAGCCGCGGGCAGACACCGGAGGACGGGTGCACGGCAGGGCGACACTGACCTGGCTGGGCCACAGAGCGCGTGGTTGTTGGCTGCGTCTCCCCCAGCTCTACCGATCGCATTAAAGTTTAACTTGGCGTCCACGACTTCTTAGAGACCGCACAGGGCAGGAGCGCCCGGCGAAATTGACGCCCTGACTCCACGCCGGCTCGCGGGCTGCCGGCTACCCTGTAATTACCTGACAGCTCTGAGTGAGCCTAGGAACTTGCGAGAAACCCCGGTCTCATCTCTGGTATCTGGAGGAAGGAAGGGAAATCAAGAGGCATTTTAAAAATGCGGACTCACCAGTTCTCAACCTCCCCGGGCCGGTGTGTGGGAAAGGGCGGGCAGCAGGGCTGGCTGGGGCGGGGCGAGCCATCCCCGGCGCGGGCTCCCCGGCCCGGCCCGCTCTCCACAGGCTGCGCAGCGAGGGCGTGGCTCCCAGGTTCCACGTCCTGCGCGACGGGACCATGGCCTGGGGCTCAGCAGCCTCGTCCCGGGGCCCGGCAGCCTGCAGAGAGAGCAAGGGGAGAGGAGATTGAAGGCCACCGCCCCCCCCCGCTACCCACACCAGGGCAGACCAGAGCCCACCATATGGAAGGGTCTGTGGAACCAGGTCATCTGTTCCCCAGAGTAGCGGCCCCAACAAATTGTCCTCCAAGGTCCCTGAGGCTCATGGGATGAAATGGGGCCTGTCACCATTTGGGGGAGCTTATTCCCAAGTAGGGCAGCTCATAAGTGGGCAAGGTACCAGTAAGGTGTGTCTGCAGCATACTACGGAGACCCCACATCTCAGCCCCTTTTTCTCCACTGGAAGCCTGACAGCATGAAGATGTGCCAGGTCACAGCCCCACATGAAGTACAAGTCAACAGTATCCCTGTAAATCTAACCAGAAGGGGCCCTGATTGTCACCATTGACAAATTAAGCATATATATCAAATACTCTTAAAATTAGCTCATTCATATATTCAGCTGGCCTTCACTCTGTCCCTACAACGTGGCTTGCACCATGCTAGGGGTTGAAATACAAAGATTCATTCATTCATTGCTTAATAATTAATTATCCAATGTCTGCTGTGTGCCAAGCACCTGCCAAGGGTCCTCTTTGATCGGGAGAGAGGTGGTCTCAAAGCTCCCTATCAGGAGGGAGGTAAACACTTCAACAAACCTTCACAATCAGAACAGGATACAGGGAGGTGCCAGGTGGTATGGGAGAACGGAGGTGGGGGTGGGGAACACTGATCTGGATGGAAAGCCCCATAGGTCCCTTATGAACTGAGCAAATGAACAGAACAGACTTCAAGCATACGACCTTACTGAGCACCTACTGTGCTCAAAGCAACCTTCAGACATTTGAGGTGACCAAGCTACAATCCCAGACTCAGACAGTGACACCACTTACAGACAAAGCCAAGTCAGCTCAGAGAAGCAATGGGAAGTTTGCTTTTCATTTTAAAATGGAGCAGGATATACCTAAAGACTTCCTAATGGCACTGCTTGGGCTATAGACACCTTTCCCCATCCCTCACTGCACTGATCACTTTCTACCAAGCAGTAAAAGTATCTATCTGAATGGTGTCCATCACCCCTGACCCTCGATGGCTCCCCAGGGTGGGGGCCCAACAGACCCAGCCTGGAGCTGCAGCTACATCCACACCAAACAAGCAATGGCTGTGGGGTGAATACCCTGAAATAAACACACAGAAAAGCTCAGACTGAAACTTGGGTGAAAGCAGGGCTAGAGATAGAGACCCAGAGCTGTAAGGCTAACACGGGACACTGGGCCACAGGTAAGGATGCAGTCACCAAAGGTGGTACAAGAAAGAGGCAACCAGGGAGGATGAGCTTACTCCAAGTGGTAAGGAAAGCTGGAGAAGGAAGGTCAGAGGTGGCAGGAACAGAAGCAGAGTCCTCAGAGGTGACTGGAGGGTGAGCAGGAAGGAGAGGATGGTCAGTTCCCAGTGAATCATGCCACAGAAGTGTCAAACTGGAAAAAAAGACCCTGGGAACTCTTTAAGGGAGTATGTCAATGGAGCAGGGCAGAGGGCAGACCTGGGAAGGCTCAGAGGGTAGGTGGGGGCAGGACAAAGCGGCCACTTCCTTCTCTTTGGGGAAGTTTGGCTAAGATGGGAAGGAGAAGCTGAATTGAGAAGATGTGGTATTTATTTAGAGGAGAGATCTGAGCATGCTGGGCGGACAGAGAGGAGGGAATGCCTGAAGCATCCAGAGGCAAAAGAAGTAAGGCTGCAGCATGGGTGGCCTGAAAATGTGGGCACCGATGTTCACAGAGCTGACCCTGGAAGAATGCCAGGCTCCTGGCTAGGGAGTCATGGTCTCTGCCTTCCTTGACTGGGGGAGACAACTTGGAGGAGGAGGCTCCTGGTCATTCTCATTGGGAGGGGGCAGGACTGTGGGCCAAAGGATGGGCGGGGCTAAACCAAATAACTAGGCAGGCTCCACTGAGGAAATGGAGACGACCCATGTGGAGTAGAAGGAACCAGAGAAGCAGCCAAACATCCTCTCCTCCAGGCCACTTGGCACAGAGCTGGGCACATAAGCAACCCCCAGGACCAGCTGCCCAATGGGCCAGAAGAGAGGGATAGGCTCCGCCTGCATGCCATGCCGCTGGAAAGGTGAGATGGGTGCTGAGGGTAAACTCCACAGTTGATGGACAAGACTTTTAAGGAGATCACCTAAGTCTGAGAAGCAAGGACAGTAGGAGACAATATTTCTGTGGCTTTCTGGAAGGGAAGTCAGGGAGGCAGCCAGGATGATATCAGGAAGAAAGAGGAAGGATGTGTGCAAGATCCTGAGGAGGAAAAGGCAGCTGAATTTAGCAGTTGGAAGGATATGAAGGTCAAAAATATCAAGGACTCAAATAAGCTTAAGGCTGGGGCCTCTACCAACCTAAGAGTCACGGTGTGGGGTGATTGAGGCATAGAAGCAGAGTGGCTATGACCACAAGCTGGTTCAGGACCCAGCTCTGCCACTTACTAGATGTGTGACCTTTGGAGAATTATTTGCCTTTCTGTGCCTCATTGTCTCCACCTGAAAATAGGGAGAACTCCTCCTTACAGGGTTGGTATAAGGATTAGGCAATGAATACAAAGTGTTTAAAACAATACTGGTATATACAAAGAACTCAAAAATTTTATTTTTCAGTGATCTCCCTCCAGTGGTGGATGAATGTAGGAGGGGCTGCCTGAGGAAGAGGGGCATCTGCCTCTCTGGGTTTAGGCCAAGGCAACAGAACTGCAGCCCCCCTCCCCTAGACCAGGGATATTGCAATGACTGAGGGGCAGACTTAAAAACTGCCCAGATAACTGCTGCCCAGGAGCATTTAGCCTGGCAGAACAGGCCGAAGGGCAGGGAGATGGGACAGGGGCTGGGACCTCCCCTACACACAGTCACACATCCTAGGTTTTCCAGGACAACCCAGATTTCAAAAACACTGCTCCCTAGTGCCCACAAGGACAGCAGAACTCATGACCTTATGCCTCCAAAGTCCAGTCACAGCAAATACAGGGCCCCATTCTGAGGCTGCATTCCTTGAAAATGACTCTCCCTGGCCAAGGAGACGGCTACTTTATCAAGGGCATGGGGAATATGCCTGGGCAGGGAGAGGTGGTCACCCAGCCTCAGGAGGAGGGAAAGCACGGGAAGGTGAAAGGCCAGGGGTTGCCAGGACCCACACCACCTTGAGACAGATGTGTTGGGGGTTGGAGAGTTCTTAAGATTTTAAATACAGCTTCCTCTTTACAATCTCCCAAGACAAGGCCCTTCACTGTGCCCGAGTTCTGCTCTAACTCACAACAGAGGGTTGAAGGAGGTGGCTTCTGGCTCCCCTGCCCCTCTGGGACCCCCAGCAGTCGCTGTCAGTGGCTCAATTCTCTACTCTGTCCCTTCCTAACCTCAGGGCTGGCCTGACCCACCCCACCTCTGCCCCGCCAGGGGGAAAGCGAACTGCCCTGGAAACGTATGTGGTGGGAGGGCCCGAAACTGCAGCCTTCGAGGGAGCCCTGGGGGTGCGGGAGATCTCTGCAGGGGAGGGGATCGGCGCTGACCGACACGCGGTTCCCAGTCGGGTCTGGCTCTCCCGGGCCAGTGAAATCATAACGGGGGTCTTAAGGTTGCTCCGATCCCAGGGGTCCTAAGGCTGTGCCGCCCCATGCCCTGCTCCCGACGAGGTACTCGGCTCTGGCTGGATGGCGCTAGGGGCTGCGGGGGGCCGCGCAGGGCTGGGTCTCCGCGACCCGGCAGTCTCTGCGCCCCTCAGCGGGTCCGGGCAGGGGGACTCAGGGCAGGGCTGGCCCGGACGCGGCGCCCGGAACGCCGGGCGGACCCCAAACGCCCAGCCCGCTCCCAGCCCGCCGGGGGCCGCGACTCACCGGCCTGGCGGAGGCAGGATCCCGGCGTCGCCGCAGTGCCGGGGCCTCGGCCCGGCCCGGCCCGCCGGCGGCAGGCAGCTCCACGCCGCCGCCTCCTCCGCCCGCCCCGCTAGCGCCCCTCCCGCACACTTTCCACAGGAAATGATTAACTCCGTCCGCGGCGCGCTCCCATGGCAACCGGCTCCGACCCGGGCGGGGGCGGGGGCGCGCGCGCGCTCCCGCACACTCCTCGGCGCGCGCTCGCACTCGCACGCGGGACCGCCCACTCCGCGGCCTCCCTGCTCCACCGGGACTTCTCGCTGGGGCCCGCGTCCCCGCGCCCCCGCACCGTGGGACACACGTGTCGTCATACAGGCCCATGCCTTCTGGTACAGGCGCTCACACGCTGGCACGTGCGTCCCTCACACAGGCTCTGGTTAGTACGCACGAACACATCCCCACACTAGTTCGGACATACCTGCTTTTGCATTTAAACTTCGACTCTAATACGCACATCTGCACACCTAGTACAAAACTTTCATATGCACTAGTTGCTGCTCACACGTACACCTCTCACACATGCACCTCTCACACGTGCTTCCTTGCTGTCCCTGAAGTGCTCTCACAAACTCTAGCACACGTTTTCTTCACATTCCAGCACACACACACACCCACTCTGGATGGTATGTGTATACACTTTCACATCCTCACACACATTATACATGCACTCACATGTTGTACTGCACTCATACTGTCACACGTTCCCCAAAATGCTTCACATGCTCTGGAGTGCACACACCTACGGCCACTTGCTCCACGCATGTGCTGTCACATGCTGTAAAACTCGTCCTCTCTCACTCTGGCTAACACGCCCACACATGCACTTTCACACATTATCACGTTTTCACACACATGCTCTCACAAGCTCTAGTAGGAATACACAGGTTGCCTCCCAAGCTAGGGTACCACCTGCTGCCAGGTGCTCCCCTATACACATACACCCTCCAGCAAATTAACATCTTCCAGAACAGGGAAGCTGCTCAGAAAAATTTAAGATAAAATACTCCTCAATGCCGCAGTGAAAACATGTTCAGAATGCAGCAACTCCAGGGCGGCAGCCCCTCTCAGGGTAGCCCCAAAAGGCCCTCCCCATAGGATGCCTCGGGGAGGCCAGGGAGCTTGCCAGCCGAGGAGAGACAGCTGACCTGGAGGAGCCACTCTGTTCTTTGTCTCCCAAACAGAGGCCACATTTTACTCCAGTCAGCAGCAAGAGTCCCCCTCCAGGGTACAGAAGGAGAAAGAAGAAACTCAGAAGCCAGCCCAGTGCAAACTGATGGTTCCGCAGATATTCCGAGGAGGGTGGGTACTCTGTCCCTTCCTGCTGGGCAGGGTATGGCCCAGGAGGAGCAGGGAAGGGAGTGGAGGAGGCGTGCAGCTCCAGGAGGGTTCTCTCTTCTGTTGCTGCCCAAGTGCTGGGCTGGCAGTGGTGAATCTCCCAAGGTTCTGAACCTCAGGTCCATCTGGATGCCAGACTAGGACACTCACAGTCCTCCTACAGGAAGTGGGCTAGTGTGTTTTATTTTCTAACTGAGATGCCCCAGTGAAAGCCCAGTAGAGGGTAAATGTTACTTTCCTGGAATGGTTCCCTGGAGAGTTAGAGATTTCCCGCCAAGAAACCCCGGATAACACTCCCAGTGGGCAAGAAGGCCATAATTAAAGAGCTACTGTCTCTGAATGCCCCTGCTTGCCCTCCAGACAGCAGTGATCAGGGGGACTTCAAGGTTGGATGAGGGTGAAATTTCTCTAGATTCCAGGCCAGATATCTCCCTTTGCTATAGTCCCTATAATTTGGTTAGGGCTTGGGGTGGTATCTGTCTTTAAAGTGCTGGTGTAGAACCAGAGCCTTGTCTCACTTGCAAGCTGATACATTGATATTAACTGCAGGTTCCTTCTGACAAGCTAAAGCCACGTTTTTAAATTAATAATAACATTTATTGTTCTTTATCTCTGATTACAAAAGTAATAGATATTCATTGTAACTGTAGCCCCACCCACTAGAGATAATGCTGCCAACATTTTAGTACAGTCTTTTTTTTTCTGTGTGCATAATAGCTACCATTTATCCAGCACTAACACTGTGTCAAGCACTGAGCTAAGCTCTTTATAAACAAGATCCCACTTAACCCTGAACACCCTGTGAGGTGGGCACCATCATAGCCCGTTTTCAGGAGGAAAATAAGCCTCTGAAAGTTCATTCACAAACCCAGTGTGTAGTAGAACTGAGATATGAACCCAATAGGTGTGTGTGTGTGTGTATATACACACAAACAAATAGTACTATCATATGTATATAGGTGCAAGAGTTTATTAAGATCAAAGCACCAGTGAAGGAAAAAGGAAATTGAAGCATAAGGAGGAGGCATTTTTGGAATTCTAACAAAACTCTGACTTGCAATGTAAAAACATTGCTTCATGATTGTTGGAATTTAGTTTAAGAATGCACAATATCACCAGGAACTACCTCAAGGTCATTTCCATCCCAGAAACCTCACTGATGGTTTGATGTGAAGGCTGCCAACTCCTTCCTGGCCACAGGGAAGGTGGGGGATTTGCCAGAAATCTGGCCATCCCAGTGCAGGGGTCCTGAACCCCTGAGTGAGGACTCTTGGTTTCAGCCTTGACCTGCAGCCCACTTTCTGGCAGAGGCACGGCTGTCTCAAGGTAGGCCACACTAAAGGAAGGTGCCAGACATTGCAGATCTATTTCCACACCCACCCTCCCGGCCCCCAGGCAGGGGGTGGCAGCTCTATCTTTGTGTACAAATAGCCTGCAACCCCTTAATTCTCAGGCATCCACCCGAGAGGAAGCCAAGGGAGAGTTCTGCCCAGAGGGAAGCAAAGAGGGGGAATAACAAGGCAGACTGTATTTGACCTGATACTCAGAGTAACCCAAGTAAAGCACACAGAAGTTTTACATGGTTTTCCAGTCTGAATGACCTAACTTGAGATTCAGTCCCCTCCAGGCCTTAGCAATGTTGTTAGCCCTGCCCAGGCCTCTCTCCTTCACCCCACTCCCACCTGCCTCCTTCCACCTTGACCTGGCCGAACTCCTGCTTGTCTCTCAAGTACTTCAAGCTTAGAGGTCACGTTC